>OVAX01001077.1:9207-54685 GCA_900406405.1 Lepidium africanum
AAAAAAAAAAAAAAAAAAAAAACGAAAATCTCTCTCTCTTCTTGAAGGCCGACGATCTTCTCCTCCTCTCCCTCTCCGGTCGCCGGTTTTTCTCACTGGTGGCCGGGGAAGGAACCCCATCGTTTTAATTCCTTTTTTCTCTTCTAGCCCAGCTTCTTCCTCTTCAGCTTTCTGAGGCTTTGCTCATAATTTTTCTTTTGCAGGTCTCGGATCTCATCACGGTTGTCACAAAGGCTCGTCGGCAGAGGCTGGAGGAGGCGGCGGCGGCAACAGATCTAGAGGACAAATCTGTTTACCGTTGGTTTTAACGTCTCCTCCACTGGTGAGTTCGGCGACTTTCTCCTCCGGCGAGATTGCAGCGGCTAACCAGCAGAGGTTGGTGGGGGCGACGGCGGTTCACCGGGCGAGCTTGGAGAGAGCTTCATCATTTTTGACCGATGTAAAACCCTTTTAACCTCGAGGACGGGTTAAAGGTGGTCTTGATTTGGTCTCTAAAAGGCGGATCTCTCCTTCCTCTCCATTGGCCGTTGTTCTCCTATTTCACGGCGGCTTTCCCATCGACGGCGGCAAGGTGGCTAGGGTTGAAGCTGGTTCAGGTTATTGGGCCTCTGTTGGGCTGTGGGTTAAAATCACGGCCCAATATGATAATGGGCTGGGCTGGATTTTCTTTTATCTTTTCTCTTTTAATTACTTGTTGGTTTTTAGAGTTTATATTGACGAGAGACCATGCCGGGATTATTGGTTTTGGTTGGAGTTGTGGGTCTTGGCTTGATTAGGTTTCTGGAATATTGGGTCATATAGGCCAACTTTCAGTTTCTCGCCCAAACAGTATTTGGGCTAGTATCCCACACCCTTTTAAGGTATTGAGATCGGTCTAGGATTTCAGAACTTTTACAGATTCTGGCTTATTAATCCACTCCCTGCAAAGCTTTAGCGTTAGCTCTTTCTTAGGATTAGAGAATTTTAAGGGTCTGGTTTAAGTTAGATCTATTGTAATTGTTTTCTTATTTCCTTATTTCCGATTGTAATCTCTCATCATTTATAAAATTGCCGTTGACAAAAAAAAAAAAACTTGACTACTGAAAAGTCTACTACTCTTAAGTCAAATCAATATTAAAACAAGTGTGTATATAAAAGGATTTATAATTTTCTTGAGAGGTGTATTTATACCAAACAGAGTTTTAAGAGGTATAATTATCAGCAATACAAGAGAACATATAAAATCTCTATGCGAAAGAGAGGTTTTTTTTTTTTTAAACATTTGATCGATAAAACCTGATCTATAACCTAAAATTTACCTCTAAAATTTATATTTTAAGCCACCATAATGCAGCGGGTAGAAATCGAATCCTAGTACCAAATCATTAGCTGAATCATTCTAACCACCAGACTGAAAGCAACTCGGTGGAAACATAGGTTTTGAAGGTTATTGGGAAAAGCTTTTTATATAAGTTATCTTATATATATTTTATATTTTAATAATACAAATACACATATATTCATTATTCAAATACATAGATATTTTGTAGCTTATTATATTTTATAAGTTTTAATATGCTGTGATTATCTTTACTGTTCTTTTTTTTTCACAACTATTATCAATTTATCACTAATTTTAAACTAATATTTATTTTACTTAGCCAAAAAAACTCAAAACACTGTATTAAGTTGGGTTTCGGTGACTAAAACAATTTGACCAAAAAAAAAACAAATTGGGCCAGAGAAAAAAAAAAAAAGGAAAGAAAGAAAAAACCCTAAAGAGCGGGTTTGGATCTGGTTTTATCAAATGAAACCAAGAGAGATTTCGTGTTCTGATAAATACATGTAATCGAAGAACTTTGATCACGGAGATATAAACGTCGTTCAAATCTTGAAAAGATCGCGGAAGAAAATTGACAACGTTTCTGATGATTTTGGGGTTATAAGCCTATAATTGGAGAAGAAAAGGTTTGAACTTTTTCTGTCCCCAAGTGATGTGGACTAACGTTTTCAGAATTGTAAGTCTTCTATCATTCAAAAATTACAGTTCTTTGTAAGAATTGGTTTCTGGGAATTGACTAATTCGTATTACATGATTGGTTTTCTACAGGGAGGTCTACATAATGTATCTTGGTTTCAGTTTCTTCCCAGTGAGACTGAGCTGAACCCTGGTGGTGATAGAAGGTTAATATACTTTGAGTTTTATAATTTGGTAGTAAAGCTTTATGTAATTGACATTGTACTAAGTATTCTGGTGACTCTGGAGATTTTCAGTTCAAGAGCTGAGCAGAATGATGTTGCAACATATCTTGTGCTTTCTTCCCATCTGCGGTTGCAGAAGGAAGGGTTTCTTAGCACTTGGACTAATTCTTTTGTTGGACCTTGGGATCCATCTCAAGGATTATACACCCCTGGTAAAGCTATATCACACGTTGCTACTCAAATCTTGTAAGTGTTTTTTGTTTTGCTTTATTTTTGTATCTTCTTATAATTCTTGCTTGCTGCTCAGATGAAAAGATCAAGCTTTGGCTTTTTCTTCCTGGGCGTCATCCATCTATCACTGATAAAGCTCAGGCTGTAGTGTCTAAGCTTAGAGGTATACATTTCCTAGTCATCATATATTTGAATATATTGTCTCTGTTCTGATTATGATTTTTTAGTGCACATGCCTATGGTCTATGTTCATCTTAGTAAACATGTCTTTACTCCTCCTGTTGAAAGTTGTTGCATCGGGAATCTGGGTAGCACCTGGAGACTCTGAAGAGATATCAGTTGCCTTTTCACAGTCTTTACGTAATTGCATTGAAAGGTTAGTTTTTTTAATGATCTCCTGACATGATGGTTAGATCAGGACGTAGGGGAGTGCAAATATCATATTAACTTGTTTGATATTGCGACAGAGCATTAACTGGATTTTCCTACATGAGATTTGGAGATGTGTTTTCAAAATTCAGCCCTCAAAGCGAAGAGTATCTGAGGTATCTGCAACTTTTCACCATTTAAGCGAGACCATACATTATAATTGCTGGATTTGTTTCTTGACCTGTTACCTATGAGCAAATATATCTTTTCTTTTCTCTGGCTTTTTGATCATATTTCATCCTAAAGTCGAAAGAAGTCTATGATTAGTGTGTGGCTCATCTCCTGGCTATTGCTCCTTGAATATATATGCAGGAGGGGACAGCCTACTGTTGAATTCATCTTTGCTGCTACGGAAGAAGCAGTTTTTGTCCATGTCATTATATCTGCCAAGTCCGTAAAGCATTTTGTTATCAATATTCCAAGTTATAGTTTAGTGCTTCTTGTAGTTATTGTAAACTAAAAATAATTTTTATGCCTGAAGGAATGTCCGGACACTTTCAAGTGGCGATGCTGAAAGACTGTTAAGGAGTTCTTTGAAAAACTCCAGTTCTAGGCTTCCAGGTTAGTCATCTTTCCATCGTTACATAGAGTGATAAATTATCCTATTTGTCTAAAGATAAATTAAAAGAAGGCGATGGAACTAGTTCCAGTCTTCCAGATATTAGTTGACCTCGTCCTGCTTTTTGTGATTTCTTTCAATGCGTTCACTCCTAAAAAGAAGCTAGTATAGTCTAGTGCTACCTAACTTGCTCAAGAAAAGATGTAAAATCCCAATTTCTTGCATGGCCAATAGCTAATTTGTATTGTTTTTCTTTCTGGGCTTGACCAAGAGTGGAGATAATAGATTGTGCTACATGTGATTTGTTGAAGCCAAACTTAATTAAGATCTGTAATGATTTGTGCCCAAGAGTGATAGTCACTCTTTATGCTTCAAGAAAGATAGGAGCATTTTATATGATAGAATACGTCTCACAAGCTTATGTTATTCCCACCAGTGATTGTTTCTCCTCATGGAATGCGGGGCAGCCTTACTGGATTCTGTCCCAATGACCTTGTCAAGCAAGTCTACTTTAGGTGCCATTCATACCTTTGCTTTCTGTCACAAGTCAGACCTCTTTGTGAAGTGCATAGCCGTAAATTTGATGAAATCAATTTTCTCAACTTATATTCTTTTCCTCACACAGCTCTGAAAGCTCAAGGACTTCGAGTAAATATATTGGTCTCCCTTCTCATGTTGGTCGTGGCTCCCGTCTGATAAATGGCAATCATTCCTACGTGGAAGTTACACTTGGTTGTTGCCAAAATAGAAATGACAACGGAAGTCAAGCAAATTCGTCCTTTGCAGTTAACTTGCCCCATAATCAGTGTCCTGAACCTTCAGTTGGGAGTAAAGATCACCTGAAAGGACAACCAAATCCTCTATCAGCGTGTGAAAAAAATTTCATATATCCAGCTGAGGCAGTGCTTGTTCCAATCTTGCAGTCGGCATTTGCTAAGTTTTCATTAAAAAGGTAAACCGACAAAGTGAGTAGGTTATCTAGAATTTGTTGAGCATGTGACGGTAAAATAGAGTTTGTGTATATGGAAAATTGATTTTGATTCTATTGAATTCCATGTATGTATGCGGGCAAATTGACTCTATAGGATCATAGTGCAAGGGTTTTGAGGAATTGTTTCAGACCCATGTTACAGAGCACCGACTTGAAAAAAATGTAGTGCTTGTTGCCTTTCTCAGCTTGGTGCTGATGCAAGGTGAAATTATACTTGCAGATTTTGGCTTCAAAACTGGATAGGACCGTCACTGGCAGGCTCATCGTTGTTTATGCACTGGTGAGTTCTTTTTTCTTTTATATTGTCTACATTTTAAACATCGGATAAAAATCACAGAACAGACGTCTGAGGACGCCCTAACTTTTCTGAGAAACCGAATGTCACGTAATCCTAATGATTTGAAGCTCCGTTGGAGTGACATCTGTGGAATTCCCTATTTTCATTCCAATATTATATGCTTAACAATTTTCTTTTTCATTATAACAGTCTGTTCATAATCCCTGAACGTGTATACTTTATATTACGCAGGGCTGGTGATTTTGACTTTGTGGGAGCATCTGGAAATAAGAGTGATGGGTTTTATGAAAAAAATGGTTACAATAGTAGTGGTAGTAGCCGTAATAGCAGCATTAGTTCAACAAGTAGCGCTTCTAGCGGGAGTGGCTGGAGGGTGACTTCAAGAACTGGCGACCTTGACGCAGATGCAGATTCTTTGACGTGTAGGCAATCTGGTCTTACTAGTAATGATGATCGCCCAAAAATGGTATGAGTTTATCTAAGGCAAGGATAGAGATTGCATGGTACTGATGAGGATTTTGAATTGTTAGTTGTAACACCAACGTGCTAGTTATAAGAAATCAACATTATATTTCCTTTATTTTATATTATTTATGAGCCTATCCAATGCTTAACATAACACTCTTTGCAGGGTTCCAAGCGGCCACGAACAGGGATGGTAGAGTCATTCGGTCAAGTAGGTACTGTCACTGGCCTATTCAAGAAACATATAAGTCAGGATTTGGTTCCACTAAACTAATAAGTTGGTTTTTTAGGCATTGAAAATGATCAATTTGGTTGGGATTGGGATGATGATGATGATGATGGTGATGAGAGCGGAGGTTGCATGGATATCCAGGCACTTCTTTCAGAGTTTGGAGACTTTGGTGACTTCTTTGAGAACGATGCGTTGCCTTTTGGGGAGGTAATTTTCGTCTTCTGTTACTATCAAATAATCAAGAAACTATTACCTGCTTTTCCTATGCTGGTAAATGATAATTGGGGTTCTGCATAAGCGCAGATATTTAGACTCTTTATCTTAGAAATGTTTGGGAGATATGGTGTCTGCCACCCTAATTTTTCCCTGTCATGTGTTAAATCCATCTCTAATAAAGCACCTTATCTATTCTGTTTATGTAGCCACCGGGAACTGCAGAGTCGCATGCACTCGTGTTACCTCCAGATTCTGCTGATGTAGGTTCTAGTCCAGTGGATATGATGGATGTATCAGAACAGATTGTTTTGCCTGTTGGGTTTTCCTCTTTTGAAAGCTTTAATCCAATTCCTCCTATCATAGATGAGTGCCTAATCAAAAGTCAAGAAGTCCTCAACAGTAGTGTCACTACAGTTCCTTCAAATCAGATGTCAATCTGTTCTACTGGTGAGTTCGATCATTTGATGAAAGCTGAAGCTATGATGACCTTTGCTCCGGAGTATGGAGCTGTAGAAACACCTATGAGTGAGATTTCCTCGACATTCATCAAAAGCCCATATCTTCCCAAATCTCATAAAGTGGAGAGCTCAAATTCAAGAACGAGTAATTATGTTTATGGACCTACTCCACCTACGACTGATTCTGATGGAGCAGCCGATAAGATTTTGCTTGGATCTAAAGCATACATTGGTAACAGTGATGGCAGAACTTTATCTCATCCGAGAAAGTATTACACTCAAATAGAGGGTAGGAAGGACCAGCATGATAAGCTATCTACCGTAGTCTGTGACAAGAATACTCCAAAGGAAGGTGTCTCCCAACCAAAATACGCAAACTACAGTGTTGCTAGTTCTGGTAAGACTGTACAGGGAAAAAGGGCTGATAGTATTTCTGCTGTTGTTAGTACTTTATTATCTTCGAAGACCTTGCTGGCCACAGACGTGGGAAGTGTTATGTTTCAAGCTTTCATGTGTAGGATGCGGCACATAGTCATTTCTTCGAAGCTAAGTTCACCTGATAGTCTAACTAGGCTCAGTGGAAACTTTTTCCTCAACCAGCTTCCAAATGAGCCTAGTACTCATACAGACAACATATCTGCAAGGAACGAGAGATATAAGAAAGATATACCTACCAGAATAGCTGGAGATTTTGACGGAGGAATGTTAGATGGCCACATGAGCGCACCAGTTGGCGTGTGGCGGACCGTTTCAGTCCCAAAAACAGCAAAACCTGCTAGTTCCCCAAATATCGAAGCAGGCTCATCCTTGCCCCATAGTTCATTTAGCGAAGACAGCTTACTTTCTTATGGTCAAAGGCAGCCACTGCAGGAGCTCCTAGATGGAATGCCGTTACTTGTACAGCAAGGTACTTCTTTCGTCGACTTAGCCGTGGACTCAGATTGCGGAGATGGACCTTATGGTTGGCTTGCACTGGAAGAGTTGTGGAGACGGGAACTTTCCTGTGGACCCTCTGCTGGCCATGCAGGTTGTGGGGGAACTTTGGCTTCCTGTCATTCTCTGGACATTGCGGGTGTCAAGCTAGTTGATCCACTCTCTGCTGAGGTAAGCTTTTAAAATGGTGTACGATGCAAGGAAATGGGGGTAACCGATGTCTTTGACGGTCATAATTGTTAGTTTGGGCGGGATATATTAGGTGGTTTAATTTTTTGTATAGAGCTTTGAGCTTGTTTATATTTCTCGTGCTGCTACCACTCTGTGTGACTGCTGGTTATATATATGGAACATAATGATATTTTCTGTTGGGTTAAGCTTGATTCTGGAGCTTCCTTTCTATTCCAGGTTTTTCCTTCAACGGTCATTACTCTACTGCAGTCTGACATCAGAACAGCTCTGAAATCTGCATTTGGTCAGTCAGATGGTCCGTTATCTGTTACAGATTGGTGCAAGGGCCGAAATCAATCAGGGGATGGAGGATCTATTTCTGAGGGATCTACTGCTGAGTCAGCCCTACGTGAAGGTATAATGCTGATTGTGATTATTCCTAGTCTCACGCTGGCTTATCATGTCGCTGACCTCTACTGTCTCCACTATAATTGTTCATTGATATCTGTGAGTGAGTGGTGCCACAATATCTGATGATACTATTATTAATGAATTTTTTTGGCAACCAAGCAGTGTCGAATGCTATAGATGGTAGGAAAGGAGAGGAGACGGCTCAGAACCAAGACATCTACAGTTCCGAATTACTCCGACCAACACTTTTTGTTCTTCCGTCGCCTTCCATACTTGTCGGGTATGTATGCAGATGTCTGTCTACACTATTAATAGTCTTCCTTGCATAGAAATTTTGGTCTTGGTCAAGATGCCTTTGTGATCGGGTTATTTTCTGATGTATATATGATTCCTTATGCTAGTATATCTTAGAATTATATTACATACTATATTGCTGGTTATTAAGAGAACTTGTTACGTATGCATCTTTTCCCTGTGACAGATACCAAGATGACTGGCTTAAGATATCAACAAACTCCTTGCCACATTGGGAAAAAGCACCTTTTGAGCCATATGCTCTATCAAAAAGTGTGAGTTTTTTAGGAATTCATGTGAGAGATAGGTTTTATTCTTTCCTGCAAATTAGGCTCAATGATAACGTTTTTCACTAAGAAACCTGTGGCTGTACTTTGTTATCTTTCGCAGGTCAACTATACTGTTGTATGCCCAGATATTGATCCCTTAACCTCTGCTGCTGCTGATTTCTTCCAGCAACTTGGAACCGGTGAGTCAATTGAGTTTATCAATTGTGAAAGAGGTTCTGCTCAAACATGATAAGAACTGGTTTCTGTTAAAAAAATTATAGCGGAACAAAAATTCTGAAAATTTCTCATAATTGTCTCCTGACGTACCTTTTGTTGCATAGTTTATGAGACGTGCAGGCTGGGAACTCATTTGCCACAGAGCCTGGGAAATCAAATGGAAACAGAAGCTAAAAGATTATCCTCATCTGGATTTGTTTTGCTTGATTGCCCTCAATCGATGAAGATTGAAAGCAATAACACATCACTCCTAGGATCTCTCAGCGATTATTTCCTGTCCTTGTCGAATGGGTGGAATGTTAGTAGCTACCTGAAGTCCTTATCAAAAGCACTGAAAAGTCTAAAGATCGGGTCTTGCCTTAATACAAACCAGAAAGAAGGATTAGGTAGTTCTTGTATGGTAAGTATGAGTTGGAAAATACATATATTAAGTGAGAAGTATATCTTTGCTCACTTGTTCCTAGTGTAGTTATTGATACGTGTTGACTTCTACTTCTCTTATAGGTAGTGTACATAGTATGTCCATTTCCTGACCCTTCGGCAGTTTTAAGGACGATCGTCGAATCGTCTGTAGCACTTGGATCAGTGTTACAGTCAGATAGAGACAAGAGATCGATACTTAACAGTCAGGTTGCTAGGGCGTTTGGTAGTTCTGCTGCTGTTGACGAAGCATCAATATCTCACATTCCAGTGCTTTCAGGGTTTAGTGTCCCTAAACTAGTTCTTCAAGTGGTGTCTGTTGATTCTATTTTCCGGATCACAAGTCCAAGCTTTAATGAGCTTGTCATCCTCAAGGATATTGCTTTTTCTGTATACAACAAAGCTAGGAGGATTTCAAGAGGAATGCCCAATGAAGCATTTCTCTCATCATCTTCATTGAACAGATCCTCTTCAGCGTTGCCACCAATGAGCTCAATTGCAGGAATCTGGAAAGACTGTGTTGGTACTCGAATGACAGGTTCTACACATCCAAGAGATGGTGAAATTGATGTTAGCTTGAGAACGGGTGGTTGGGATAGTTCCTGGCAAATACCAAGATCTGGAGGATTAAGCGGTGACCAAAATAGAAATGGAGAGTTTTACGTGAACGATGAAATTTTCTATTTGTTTGAACCACTTTTCATTCTCTCCGAGCCTGGTTCTGTGGAGCGTGGAGTTTCACCTACTTTTGGCGGCTTGGGATTCGAGTCTTCAAAGCAAATAGCAGAGGATGGCGGCAGAGGTTCTGGTCCTGGCGTGAATTCAACAGAAGGTATAACATCGGGATCAGGTTCCCACGGGGATGCATCCCAGCTTGAAGGAAAGGCTATTCCAAGTTTACATTGCTGCTACGGTTGGACAGAGGACTGGAGATGGCTTGTAAGCATCTGGACAGATGCCAGGGGTGAATTGCTTGACACTCATATATTTCCCTTTGGTGGAATTAGTAGTAGACAAGATACGAAAGGGCTGCAGTGTCTTTTTGTTCAAGTTCTGCAGCAAGGATGCCAAATTCTGCAGGCTTGTTCCTCCCCTGACAATGGATCTTTCAAACCTAGGGATTTTGTCATTACACGCATTGGGAATTTCTTCGAGCTCGAATACCAAGGTAAATAGTTTCTTTCATAACTCTTTTACCCTTCCATCCTGTTCTTGTTCTGATATATTCATCTCATTCTTATTCTGAACGCGCCTGAGAAAAACTATTTACTAGTATTGCGTGTTATGTAATCCTGATATCTTTATCTGCTTGCGACTGATATAACAGAGTGGCAAAAGGCAATTTACTCAGCTGGAGGTCCTGAGATTAAAAAGTGGCCCATTCAACTTCGACGTTCTGCGCCTTCTGGCATAGCCACCAATAGCAACGGATCTTCCTTGCAACAGCAGGATCTAAGTTTGATCCAAGAGAGAACCTCATCAACTAGCACACTCTACAGCTCTCACTCAAAACCGTCCACCTTTGTCAAAGGCAGTAAGGGGCAATCTGCTGGACGGAAGCAGATAATGGGTGGGCAAACCATTGCCGGTACCCCGAGGGGACTGTTTCAGTGGATTCACAGCATCAGTTTTGCTTCTATATCACTTGATCATTCTCTGCATTTTGTTCTTCCAGCTGAGTTGGTATCTCCTGGTCAGTTTTCTGATTCATTTTTTATTCTTCTCCTGATTTCACTCATAAAAAATGGAGCAAGACACTGACTTGCATGGCTATTTGCACAATTATGCAGGAGGTGGCCAGAGCAGTACTGGTATAAGTTCAGTTAATTATATTGAAGGTTTCACTCCTGTCAAGTCTCTTGGGTCCACGGCTTTCTCTTACATGATGATACCATCACCCAACATGCGCTTTCTTCACTCGAGTCCTCTTCAGCTTCCTACATGTTTAACTGCCGAGTCACCTCCTCTTGCTCACCTCCTTCACAGCAAAGGCTGTGCAATACCCTTGTCAACCGGATTTGTTGTTTCAAAAGCTGTGCCTTCCATGAGAACAGACTCAAGACTAAATAAGAAAGAAGAATGGCCCTCGATACTCTCTGTAAGTCTCATAGACTACTATGGTGGGTATGACAATGGTCATGACAAAGTTCTTCAAGGAATCATGAAGCAGGAAGGAGGGACCAAAGAAACTAGAGATTTTGAGGTGGAAAGTCATCTTGTCCTTGAGTCAATTGCGGCAGAACTCCATGCTTTATCATGGATGACTGTTAGTCCCGCATATCTGGACAGGCGGACGGCACTGCCGTTTCACTGTGATATGGTTCTGAGATTGAGACGTCTGCTACATTTTGCTGACAAAGAACTCTCCAGGCTACCGGATAAGTCGGGAGTTTGAAACAATGCAGGAGTCCCTAAAGTTCTCCATCAGAAGTTCAAACAAACTTTTCTGAAAATTCATCTTGCGCCTCCTGACACGTCCCCAGTAGTCTTGTCATTAGAGAGGCACGTAGGTTGTTTCTCGGGCTAGTTAACCAGTGCTATGTATTATAGTGAAGTTGGATATGTAGCCTGGATTTTGATTTGGTGCTTATGAAATCTGTAAAAATTAGCATTTACGGCTTGCCTTACTGGTTCTAATCCACTTAGGTGCATAGGTTAGTTTTTGTATAACCCCTTGTATTTGTAATTCAACTTTATTCATCATTCCATTGTAAATTTAGCAAGATATTCATCTGGGGTTCTCAATGCAGACTTACATTCTTGTAAAACTCTTGTTACTTTTAGCAATGTCGTATAAGTTGCCCAGCTGAAATTCTGACAAGAGACTCTCGGTTCTCAAGAAACTCTCTTCTGCTGCATCTGGACCATCTTGATTGTCAGATTGCAACTTTGTCAGGTGTTGCTCTGGTTTCTTATCTGGTAAGCTATGTCTTTATCCATCAAACTTGTGATTCTCAGGACACATAAGCAGAGATGGTGAGTAAGTACATAGACGATAAAAGCTGCGGTCATTTAGAAAGGTCTTAATTGCTATGGTATGGTCCCATTCTTGCTGCTGGCCAATTTCTTCTATGCATCACATGGCTTTAACAGACTCTTGTCTGATGAGTCCTAAGTACCCAAACTTACCTACCCTTTACTCCTTTAGGTTACTTACTATATATGAAAGAGTAAGGTTTGATTAGATGAGATAAAGGAATGGAAGCTTATTGGTTGGGAGGTTTAGTAAGAAAAATTGCCTATGAAGATGACTTTACATTTTACATGTTATTGGAACTTGCCCACAACTAAATGCTTTGTACTAAAGGATAAACCGGATAGGTATAGGCACTCATATTTGTGATTTAAATTATGTTTTAGCTCTCAGATCAAGAGCAAGTTAAGCATTGATCAGTTTGCACCATTAGCTTTTATTATCTGTACTTGGTCATTAATATAGAAAAAAGTGAATGATTTATCTGGTTTCTATCTTTAAGTTATGATCATTGCAAATTCATGAATCATGTGATATCATTCATTGTGGGGTCATCTTCTCACCTTCCTTTTCTGAGGTGAGTCACATGGGAACTTATGTTGCCTTATGGCTCCATAACACCATCATGATAATGATAATGATGATGTTGACATCATTGGTTCCCCCACACAACCAACCAAATACAGCTCATCACATCATTCATACCCACCGACCCTTAGACAATTCCAAGGTGTCTTCTCTCTCACTGATCTTTATGTGAACCCAAATCATTCAAATTGGATATTTTTGTAACGCAGTTTATGTAGTAGATGTTGTGAATTAATCAAAGATAACATTAGTCATAGTCAGACTGTAAGATAAACAAACTCATAAACAGTATGATAAGTGATGATACACAGATATACATACAAGTACATAGAGAAGCAGAAGGTTACAATGCAACATTCTAAGACAAAAGAAGCAGATCACACAAGCTCATTAACAAATACAATAAAATAATGGAGAAAAAAAAAAGAATGATAAAATGTGGGTTTTTGGCTCAAAAGATGAAACCAGAAGCCAAAGCAACAACAGATGCAAACAATGCTGGTACAAACATAGTAGCATCAGAAGTTGGGCTTGGAGCTGGAGCTTCCATGGTGGTAGCTGCCACTGCAGATGAAAAAGCCACTGCTAAAACCATAAGAACCATCATCATCTTCATTCTCAATGCCTCCATTACTTCTGGTTGATTTCTGAATCAACAAACTAAAAGACAGAGATTTTGGTATTCTTTGTGTGTTTTGAGGTTTGTGAGTGCTGTGAGATGATAATAGTTGTGGGGATGGTCTTGTGTATTTATACAACAATTGTGTAAGATTTTTACAGCTGGACTCTTGGCTGTCTCTTGCCTTAAACCACATTCTTTTCTTTCTCAACCACTGTCCTTCTTTTCTTTCCAACCTCACAATAATATTTGTATTTCTGATTATAATAATAAGGTGTGTATGTGTTTGTTTTTTGTGTTTGTTCACATGAGTAATTCAAAAGATTACATGAATTTATAAATGGTTGCTTAGTCTTATATTCTTTATAGAATTTAGATATTAGCTGTAAGTACTTGATACTTATACTAACAAAACTCTATCAAATTTAGAAAATAATGTAGGCATAAATTTATAAGCCAATTTACGAAGTGATTTCGTTAAACACATTTTTCTTATAATTTTTTGCGGTCCAAATATTGTAGCGAGGGAAAGTGTTTTGCTTTAAGTTGATAAAATATTCTAATTCTCTACTAAAATTCAATTTGTGTCATATAGCATAACTCGATCCATAACCTAAAGTTTACCATAATGCAGATAGTAGGAATCGAACTCTAGTATCAAGTCATTAACTGGATCATTCTGGCTACCAGACTGAGAGCAACTTGGCATTTAAGATTTAGATTACGAATCAAATTTTATAATTTAATTTAAAATTTAGATCATAGATTCGAATTGAATCACTTACAAATAAAAAGTTATTATGCTAGGATTAGAAAATATTACTTTTTATATGAATTATTTTGTTAGAAACAATGACTTTATTAAATTGATGTTTATCATTGCAAAGGGTCAATTAGCCGTTTTAGTGTTTCCTTGAAATTAGTGATGTTCTGTGTAAACATTCACACCAAACTATGAAAATGACCAACTACCCCATTACAAAAGTTAAATTAATACATCTGTTTACACCTGTCTAATTTCATTTTCTTTCCTTTAATCATTCCAATATATTTACAAATATCAAACTGACCAAAGAAGAAGATGAACCCAATAAACAAGTTGGAAAAAGCTTCCAATTACCAAACATTCAATTATGCATGAGAGTGAATTGTTTTTTTGTGGACCCTCAAACCATAACTAACGTAGTCTTTTGTTTGTTTTTTGTATCTATTTTTTGCATTTCGAAATTCGAATGATTTGTTTATTTTCTTATGTTTATTTAAATTAAAGTTGCAGACCAGTGCATAATGAGTTTCAAGTTGGACCGTTGGTGGCTTCAAATTTACTTTGTTCAAAAACATGTCATGAAAACCTTTATTTTGCCTCCCTTTACTGTTTTTAAAAAGTTATAGAGAACAAATATTAAACATTATTAAAGAATACAGTATTGAAATATAAATAAATGTGTCTGACCCCAAAAAGAAACAAATAGCTGTTGTGTTGGGAACCTCAGAAATATATGCATACAGCCACAATTGTATTAAAAAAAACTTTATAATATATGCTAACAAATATATACTGTGTATTTGGATTAACTTTTATTCAACTCACTTATTGTATAGTATTATTTTTCCATTTATCAGTAGAAAAAATAAATAGGTTCTTTTATTTTACAAGAGTTTTAAAAGAATACAATAAAACAAATCTGCCAAACAATTTAGTCATTTTTTTTATAATTTAGGTGATTCAATCTCAATATTATTCTCGAGTTCAAGTTTATTTAAAGACTCATATAAATATCCTCTAAGACGTATTTATTTAAATGTGATTTAGGAGAGTTTCAAACTCAAATAGCATATTACCGTCGTACTAAGCTTTTCGTTCATCTAATAGATCATAAGTGTATTTGGTAAATTTAACCATTTGACCAATAAATCTCTTCAATATCCCACTATAGGTAAACAATATATCTCTTTCAGAATTCATCAAGCAAATAAAATAACTCATAATTCTATTTTCCTAAGAAATTATTATTTGAGATTGTGCTTAATGAATGAAGCCAATATGGTTGAAATCTCTTCTCTTTGCTAATATGGTTGAAATCTCTTCCCAAAGATATAAGTATAGTATTAAACATTGATGGTTAACAAGAATTTAAGTTAAGCCAAAATCAAATGCTAATCCTGCCAAGAGTTTTGAAATCTAGACACTAAATATGACTTTAAGTACAAAATATGAATGTCCTTCTAGGGTATTTGTGAAGAATATACAAACATTTTGGTCAGTTTTGATAGATATTGGGCTTGATAGCAAGCTCTTAGCCCAATAAAATTGAGCCTTCTAAATGAGCCCAAAGGTTTGAAAATAATAAACATGAAAAGAGTTTAATTATAATCCCACGCGCAGCTTTGAAAAAGTCGGGTCAGAAGAGATGTCATTGGCGCGTGGTACAAAATCTTTTACAGTCAAATCTAATTTCGGATTTTCTCAGACAGACCATTATCCAGTGAAAGCGTTCTTACGTGTTCTCGATAGTACAACAATTATCCACGTGTCGTAATATGATTCGTTAAAATTCGTAACTAGTTCTCTTTATCAAACTTAACAACAGGCTAAAGTCTTTAGATCTCCGTTCAGTTCAGATCCAACGGCTGTTATTAATCTCATTACATAAGTTTGAAAATGGTTTTTTTTTTGTTTCCTTTATTAAATTAAATAAGCAAAAAAAAAAGGAAAAAAAGTATAATAAAAAAAAAAAAGTGAGCGTCGCAGTAAAGACCAGAGGGTAAGCAGTTTTTATTTCCTGTGTGTGTTTAAAGAAGATAGAGAGTGTTCGATCTTCTGGTTTCATCGAGATATTAAAAATCCCAGAAATTAAAATCTTAAATTGATTTTTGTTGAGTTTGAATCTATCTATTTCCAAAGAGAAGAATAGGGAACAAAATTTTTCTCATTTTTTTTTATTATCTCCATTTTACCACAAATTTGTCGAAGTTTCACTCTTGTAAGTGATTTCTTCTTGTTATGTTTTTCTTTGTGGGTTTTATGTGAAGCTATTGTCTCTGTATTTATCTGCTAAATGGTGGTTTCTGTTCTATATAATATCGCTTCTGCAGTAAACAACTAAACACTTATCTGATTTATATAGATTTTTGTTCTATATTGCTGTTTTTCAGGGTGATTTTGGAAGCTTAGTGACTGAGTTAAAGTTGCAGATCTTGTGGTTAGTGAGTCTTTGTTTCTATAAATTAGTTCGGATTTTTTTCTTTTTTGTTAATCTGTGGTTCCTTTCAATTAGTTGTCAGAAATCATAAACTTGTATAGTTGTAGACAGAGATGTTAATGGATTTATTCCATAAATGAAAAGCAGGAATTTTCTTAATGGTTGTTCTAGATTTGTTTGGTGTATATCTAGAAGAAGTTACAATGTCTGAGTTTATCTCTTTGTTGGTTACGTAGGTTAAGGGAGAAACTGTTGTGTAATGGAGGAGGTAAAAGGACAAAGAGGAAGTGGAACCACAGAGGCAGATTTTGTGTTGCAATGGGGAGAGAGAAAGAGAGTTAGATGTATGAAAGTGAAGAAAGATCAAAATCTTACTAATGGAAAATCATCTGATTGTTTGACCAAACGTAAACTCATCTCCCGTGCTGTTTCTTCGGAGAGAGGCTCTCCTTCTAGACATCTTAACCGACCAAACAAGTAAGTTTGAATGGAGGACTAAATGATTTGTTTGTGAGAAATTTTTCTAAATGTTGTTATGTTTTTTGTGGTGATAGGATTACAGATTCTCTTGTCAATGTGAGGAGATCATTTGTGGCATCGCCTGACAAAGAAGATCGGTATTACACAACGAGAGGTTCAATGGGTATAGATGAGAGTGGAAAAATTATGAAGGAACCTGTGAAAGAAACTAAGAAGCATGTGTGGCCAAAGTTGTTTATAGCTTTATCTAATAAAGAGAAGGAAGAAGATTTCTTGGCTATGAAAGGCTGCAAGCTTCCTCAAAGACCTAAGAAAAGAGCCAAATTGGTTCAGAAGACATTACTTGTGAGTCTCTTTATAAACTTATTGTTTATGTTCTTCATAACTCCTTTCATATATCTCATGGCTATGTCCTTATGCAGCTGGTGAGTCCAGGTGCTTGGTTATCTGATCTATGCAAAGAGCGCTATGAAGTAAGAGAGAAAAAGACTTCAAAGAAGGTAAAAAGATTTTGCTCTCTGGTTACTTTGCAGAAGCTATAAGTTTATGTACTGGTTAAGATATCTGATACATCCTTATTTTGATGCAGAGGCCAAGAGGATTGAAGGCAATGGGGAGTATGGAAAGTGATTCAGAGTGAAGAATGGTTGAACAAGAGAACTTAAAAGAAATATTCGAGATTTTGGTGAGAGGTAGAAAGAATCTGTTCTGCTTTTTCAGTACAATTTGAGAGGCCTCTCTTCGTTACAGGTTAACTATGAGGCATTTGTAATTTTGATGATATTTTGCTTTGGAAGCTAATCTGTCTTCTTAATTGGTCTCTTTTCTCACCTTTTATTTGTTTTAATTGTTGATTCTGCATCTAGACAAGCCGTCTATACAACAGAGCTTCATTTAGATATGGATGAGCAAGAGCATAATGAAGAATTTTAAACAGAGATTTAAGAGAGAATTCATATATTAGAGTGGAAACCAAATCTGCACACAGATTAGTGTCTGAATATTACAATACACCAACCAAAACTGCAGCTACCACTACCAATTACCAAACCTTTACCTAATAAGTTACAAGTCTCCTATTCTTCTCCTTGTTTCCTCAGGAAGTAGTTATTCTACATTTAATAAATCTGTACTCCTTACAATAACTACAAATGTACATTTGATGCGTGTCCCTAGATACAGTTATAACGCCGGTGAGCCATGCCTGAAAAGTGCTTTCTCTGTTACAATTAATCCACTGAGCAGCTCTTTGCAGTGCAGATTAGGACAATTACTGTAACATTTTATCCCAAAACGTGGAAGATTCACCTGATAATGTGATGGCCAGACACTGTTAAGAAGAGGGTTAAGTCTAAATGAGAAATAGAGAGTTATATAATGAGAGAAGGGCAATTCTTGCAGAAAGGTTCAGGAATTTACCTTCTCTACTGTTGTGCTGATAGTGGGCAAACAAATCTGAACATTGACACATCAGTCGTCTGGTTCTTTAAAGAACACAAGCACTTGAACAATTTTATGGCATGCCATTTGTTGGTCATGAGAGAGCCATCTGACGGCTATTGGCACTACAAAGCTTCAAGGATAACGGAGGCTTTTGTGAATACTGAAAGAACAAAAGGTGCTTCTTCCCCTGGGTGTATAGTGGTTGGGACAATAGTATAACCCTTAGGATCAGGATCAAGAACCATCTCGCATGATATCTCCCGGGAATTCACATAGTCTGTTCCACCAACAGATTCATGAAGAAATATGTTGTAAGCAGCACGATGTCCACGAGTTTTAAGAATCCTCATTCCGATATAGAACAACTGTGAATCATGGCTTGATTGGTAATTACGAAATCCAGGAGTTGTTCTTGAGAAACCTACGCCCTGTGTTTTAACATTGAGAGAATGAGCCAAGGATAATAATTACATGACAATACTAGATAAAAAAAAGGTTTCTATCAAAGGATAGCATATACCTGAGTTAAGGTGATGAACACATGAATTGGCAGAGATGCATCAGAACCTGTAGCTCTCAGCCTGAATTGGGGGTTTTGATGCCATGAGCTATAATCTTGGCAGCCACCAGCACTATAACCTCGCCATTGACCATGTACGGAATAGCGCATCTCACGGGGGTAAACCCGACAAACATATATTGATCTGAAATGAATCTGGAAATCTTGCCAAGACATCCAGAATATACCTTCTTTTGACTGTTTAATAGAATGAACTGGATAAGTACGCAATACTTTACTGAAACGAATCACAGCATAATTACATATATATTTACGTCCAAGTATGTGTTTGTCAGTACTATGTCTTGTCTATGTATGGATCTTCATGTAAACAGTAAAGGAAAATCTTTTGCCAGTTTCTGAAACATCAAGGTACCTAATTGACTAAGAGAACTCACCAAACCAAAGATATAAGCCGTAAAGAAGTCCCGAACAAAAGAAACTACCTGTGGAACATGCTTCAGCTTGTGCTTCATCCTATCAGTCCACTCTGGGGATGAGTCTGACCAGGGACCATTCCACTCAACTTCATTGGCCCATGGATTTCGGATCTGAACAAGTCTGTGCCCATCAACCTCTCGCACCTGAAGAGAGACAGTAAGTTAAATTGCTAATGTATGTTCCCCTACCCAGCATCATTTGCAACCAAACCAACAGGTGCATACCTGTAAGACAGAGTAAGCATGCCCTTGCACAATGCCACTTGAAGATACATGAACATCAGATCCTGATGGACTTCCAGCACCGAGTAAAAACCCCTCTTGTTTGAAGCGTAACAATTGAGACCATAATCTGCCACTTGCAAGATCTATTTGTGCTTGAGCACTCCGCAAGTCAATCTCCTCACCAGCTCCTCCAGTTAAGTCGACAAGAGCATCCTGGACCAGCCCCCCCTCCAGTGCCTCGTAAGAACCATGGAGTTTTGCATACGCTTTCTCCACTATGGAGACCCAGAGTTCATTTCGCTTTTTGCTAGTAGCAAAGGCTGGTTTACCAGGTGATTCACATGGAATCCAGTCATCGATAACTACCGGAACCCACTCACCCTGCAAGGGAAAGCAATCAAATTAGAAACCTCTGAATGTACAGAAATCATAAAAGAACCTGCACAATTCTAAAATGAAGAGAACAAAGTAGCAACCTGTATACAAAAACGAACAGTGTAGATCCCTTCCTCGTTGTATTCAGGAGTAATGATCACTTCTGAAATTCGTGAAACCTCTGTCAAAACTGCAACAGCGCTTAAGAACCAACAATCTCCCAAACGCCCCTACAAAACAAGTTAACCAATACAACAATTCATCTCTGTGATCATTCCAAATGATATGCATACAAGACGGTCAAGAAAAATATCTTGTGCATCAGGAGTATAAAATGTCAGAAGATGTAAATGATCAAACCTGGCAAACATCTGAAGGATTTGCAGCCCCAGAGAACAGGCAGGGATGGGAATCACTACCATTCTCTTTCACAATGGAGTCAGGTCTCATCCATTCAGAAACAACCTGACATTGTGACAAACTCAACAGGTTAGTGTGTCCATCAAGTCGTTAACTTTACTTAATCTACTTGAATGCGGATTTTTTGTCCAATAACAATCACTTAAAGTAGCTGTTTGACAAATAAAATCAAGCTAAGATGTTTAACCAACAACAGAAGGAGAAAAAAAGAATCACAATCCCTACCTGTAATTTCGAAGGGGGGGTTTGTGCATCTACAAATAAAGAGCGATCATTTGGAGGAAATTCCTGGTCAGTAAATTGCTTGTCTCCTCGTGCAGAAAGAGCATCTTTAACAGCCAACTCAACTGAACGCATTCTTTGATTTATCTCCTCTTGTGTCTCCATCCTGGGTTTCCTGTATCTCCTAGCAAACGAATCCACACTCATTACGAAATCTCGACCTGATCGTCTTTTCCTTCCACTAGAATATTGTCCATCCCAATCTACATCATCCCTATCATAGAGATCAACATCGGCAGGATCACTTTCCCAACCATCGACCTGGGGAAAAAAGAGGAATCAACAAAAATTAGTATGAGCTTTAACATTAGCCACCACAAGCATCGAGGTATGCCAGAATTCAGTACGGAGACACATACTCTGGGGGGTGAATCTGTCCACTGCCAATTGTCATCAGACAAATCAATCATGTCTATGTCAGCCATGCCAATGGCTGCATGCAAAGAAGTAGCCTCATCTTCAGTTAAACATTTCCCCCAAAGGAAAACATCCATTATATGCATCTTCGATTCCACACCATCACTATCTGATCTCCCAAATGCATCAACATCTATAGGTGGCCTAACACCCAGCCAAACTTCAGCTCCTTGTTCCCAAATGGCACTACCAATACTAAGAGGTAACCCAGTCTGGTAGCCATCAAACCCACCATCTATGTAACAAGTAGCTTCTCCCGCATCAGCATCAATTGTGATTGTCACTGTATGCCACCTGTGATTGAAACCACAAATACAGATATGACATCCATGATAATACAGAAATTTTTGCCAACCAGTTCATGAGAATATGTATCACGGAAGTCCTAAACAGAAATTCTGACAATATGAAAAATGAGAAGGAAAAGGGGTAGACCTTCCATCAGTTATGCTGGTTGCACCAATATACCACTCTCTAGCAACAGTTGTCTGCCTCTCACCTTTAGTTATCAATCTAAGCCCAACTTGCCCAGCCTCAATTCCTTGCTCAGAACCAGCGACCAGAATCTCCCAACAAACTTTCTTTTGATATTCAGTGCCGAAAAGACATACAGGTCCAGAATCGGATTGGATCATTGCTGTAATGGAAAAGCTAATCTTCTGACTTTGACAGACACTTGTGTCCATTTGGCCGCAATGTTTACCACTTATCACCGGTTCATCATCAAGAACACATACTGCCCCAGAAATTCCAGTCTGGTAATAGAGTTTCATAGTTAATTTTCCAACGATCAGCATCATAAGAAAGCACACTTGTGATATATCAATAATCTTTAACCTGTTGTGCGCGTCGATCTAGTTGAGCAGTGCGTATCCTACGTGCAATACCCGAGACTCTCTCTCTTGCAAAGGAATCCTCAAGGACAGAATCACCCCCAACAGCACGTATTGCAGCTGCCATGGCTGCTGCCTCTCTGCTACCAGCATTTGGAATAGATGCAATAAGGGAAGCTTCAATTTCTTTCCATTTGCGCTCTTCCTTCTCCAAAAGAGCTTTCCTTCTTTCTTTACCTTTCCCTTCTTCTTCACGTCTCTGCATAAGGATTTCCTCTTCCATCTCTTTCTCTCTCAGATAACTATAGTTTAGAACACAAAAATGATAGGACACAACTGTGAGTGTTCAGCTTCATCAAAATACACTTCTTAATTTTTTAAAAAGTTGTACCTGTCTTGGATAATTTCAAATTGTCTTCTATCCTCTGGCTTCCATTTACTAATTTTTCGGGCACTTAAGTCCGAGAACCCAATGCTATCTAAGAAGAGCCGCAAGCGTACCTCATCCTACAACATTGTGATAATACCATCTTAGACAAACATAGAGAAGAGTATATGATATTCTAGATTCACGACTCACCTGAACTCTCTCCGCCTTAGTTGTCAAACCCAACAATAGCAGCAAATAACCACCAAACTTGTCCCACATATACACCCATTCTGTATCAATTGCCTCTTCAAGTGCCAAAACTCTTGCATGAGCACACATATCTCTTCTGTAATCTACATTAGTAGGTGGTTCATGTCGGAATTTTTTGCACTGCATTTTGTAGAAAAATGATCCAGCAACTCTTTCTTCATTCCTGAGACGATCCCGTAGTTTCATTACATCATCTCTAGGAAGTACAAAATTCCCTGCTTTATCACGCATTGCAGAGGGGTCCCCAACCAGCAGAGCTGCAGAGCTGGCAGACCTTTGGGGAGCGGAATACGTGCCAGATAAAGCATTTCTTGTCTGTAATTAACAAGTTTCAAAAGGCATAAGAAAACATGTATCCCTGGAGCTCTGTGGTACATGAATGTATTGAATTAAGGCCAACAATAGAATGTAACTTACTTTAGTGGCAGATCGCGAGATAGCTTGCACTATAGTATCCTTGCTAAGAAATCGTACAGCAACCTCCATCATCTGGAGACCATCGGAAAGAATTCACAAAGTGATTACACAATAGACTTCATCAAGGAACAGATAGATCAAACAGCAAGAAAACTAACCTCAAGAGTCAAACACGGACGTGAAACAGCAAACCCAAAGGCTACTACAAGGGTGATAGCTGATACAGCAGCACCGGCAAACGGAGGATATATTATCAGACTAGCAACAACACCCCAGCCTTCTGTTGCCAAAGCAATTCCATACAGAACAAGAAATGCAGCACTGGAGATATCCCAGTGCATTTGATACAAAACATAAGAAAGACAATTAGCTTGACCTTCATGGGCATTATTTCAGAACAGCAGATAACATACCAGAAGAAAGCAAAAAAAAAAAAAAGATTAGAGCAACTATAAAGAGTACTCAAGTGACTGAGAACATACCTGACATTCTTTCCACAATCTGCGTGAGCATCGTAGACATATACTGGTAGTACCCTTGGAGAATATACCACAATTGGTGGGGATAGAAGAACCTAAGAGAGTAAAGAAAATAGTTCATACACCAATTAACTACAGAAACAGAAAAAGCCACGATTCTGTTAAACTCACAGCTAACGCTCTTCCAGCCAATAGAGACAGAAATGTAAAGTAACCAACAGATGCGCCAGCAAATGCCTTATCTGCAAAATAAATATGTATGAAATTGTTGTATCACTAGAGATAGTCTCACCTCTACCAAGAAACTGAAGTAAGATACGGGCAATTCTCACCTTGAAACCATCCGACAAGGAATGCTGCCAAACCCAAAAGCAGGGCAAGAAAGCAGACAAAAGCTGTCTGTTTCCTGGTCAAATAGAAATTGTTCGACGCCCAAAGATGGATTACACCAATCGCTACCACCATAAGGAGAAGAACTAAGAGAAAAGAAGCGCCTATCTGTTTTAATTGAAACACATAATATGTATCAGATGGATTAAGTTTAGCCAAAAACTTTACAAATTGTGTGAGTAACGTTGCACTTACTGTCCACGGTTTGACCACAATAACCACAGCTGCAATTGCACCAAATAGAAGAAGAAGACCAATTGAAACAAAAACATATACACCTCGAGATAGTATCCAACAATCATCCTTCCTGCAATGAACAACCACAAAACATTCAGAAAAGGCTATCTCATTAAAACTGAAAGTAGGATGTAATAGGCAGAGTGAAGAAATAGTCATGCACCATTTAACCATCCCACAGCATAGTGATAGTAGCGCCGGAATGCATGCAAGTGGAAGCAGGGCCGCAAGAAAATCACCCTTTGTGGGCAACTGATCATCTCTAGATTTCAAAACTTCCACGTACGATATTCCACAAAATGCCACGAGAACAACTAGAAAGTAGATGAAGCAGAATATAAGGATTACTTAGAGACGACAGGAAGCCCATTTAAATATAGAGCACACTAACGTAAACACAAATTACCTGAGAATATCACGAGACAGACAGCAGAAGAGTGGGAAAACCTATATGTTGCAAACCATGAGACTATTGGCAGAATGGCCGTAACTACTAAAGCAATTCCACATGCCATTGCCCAACCAAGGTATACAGAAGATGTATATGGTGATGTGAAGTTGTTTTCTCTGGCACTAAACAACTTGTACTTCAAATTATCCAACGGTTTAGCAGATATAATTGCACCTAGAGCGATTACAGATCCCGCAAATACCACAACACAAATCCAGAGAACAAACCCCTAAAATGAAACGAAGGTTATTAAAAAAACTGTTTGACGAAGAGAGATAGTGGCAACTAGGTTATAGACAGAAGATAGACCTTTATCCTGGTAGATCGTGAATCTCTGGCCTGATCGCCACATGATAATTGTGGAACCCAAAATTGATACCCATTATGCATCCATATAGGAACAGCAATAGAAAGACATGCTGCCATGAGGGGAACAGTCACGGATATCCCCAAAAGTACAGACGATTTACTGCAAAATTGTAGCAGACGCAATGTTTGTATTGAGAACTTAATAATGTGACCATGAGATGAAAAATGGTAGCAACCGAAAGGACATAATCTTGTGACCATTGTGAGCAAAATGCGATAAAGGAAATCTTAGTACCTCAAGAACGAGAGTGATAATCCAACTGATGTGCTCAGCAACCAGGCAACAAAGCCATACTGAAAACAAAGACACTGACATGATTTAGAACACCTTAAAATCGCACTATATATGCATCATCCACAACAAGTACTAATGAACATACCAAACTAAGAGACAAACCATACCTTGCGAGATTTTGATGTCAAGGCCATTTCCTCAACTTGAAGAGACCGAAGAAAAGCCATTATTGAACAGACAACAGGTGACAATAGCAGAACAGAGAAACCAAATTCAAACTACAATTAGATAGCAAGTGAGTTAGTAGTGATACTAATGACCTTCATTGAAGTTACAATAATTAACTTTCAGTAAATCAGTAGCAATTTGCATCCAAAACTAAACCCAAAAAAAGCGTAGAATCAGCGGGAGGAACTCACCTGTTGATGACTAGAATTTATAATTGTGATGGTGTCTGGACGAAAAATGGCAACAATGATTGTTTCAAGAATGAAGACAAGACTAAAGAGGCCCCATGCTCTCTCTGGTGTACCCGCTACATGGTGCAGAACAATTCTGGACAGCTTAAGCCACTTCTCTAGTCCTCGAAGCCTCAACTCTTCAGATAAAGAAATCTGATTTGGTAAAGTATTGTCAACACTATTTGAGTCAATGATTGTAATATCAGTGTTGTCTCGGTGATCTCTATCTGCATCCAAACTACTCCTCTGAAGTAGTGCCAAAAGAGTTGGGTCCAAATTTTTTTCCTTCAACATCACAGCAAAGTTAGGGTCCAGCCCCTTGTCTTGCAGCAAATTAGTCAATTCAAGATCACCTTCTTTTGCTTTCTTTTTAAGCATGGAGGCTATCCTAGGATCGTTTAACTGTTCCTGGAAAGCAAGAGCCAAATTCAGATCCAAAAGCTGCTGGTTTGCAGAATTTGATGTACTAGACTCG
This sequence comes from Lepidium africanum, assembly GCA_900406405.1. Classification (NCBI taxonomy): domain Eukaryota; kingdom Viridiplantae; phylum Streptophyta; class Magnoliopsida; order Brassicales; family Brassicaceae; genus Lepidium; species Lepidium africanum. The sequence continues at coordinate 35,015 of OVAX01001077.1, forward strand.
TAACCTTGGCTATCAAGACCACTGCTAGAACAAACAACCAGAGTGTTATTCTGATCAGAAACTTTATCCAAACAGTAAGACGTTCCTGCTTCAGGCTCTTGGACTACAGAACGACATGAACTACTACGTAAACCTAAGCTTGGTCTTCCACTCTCTACGCTTTTGTCACTATTGACTCCCTCCTGAGAGCTGCCTGTTCGAGTCAGATTGTAAACCGTGCATGATTCTGTGGTACGATTAGCTTCATTAGTGCAACTAGTATGGCCAGCATCAATACTACTACTTCTTTTCATACTTGAGCCACAACCATCAGAAGAACTTGATGAGCTATTCTGCTCCTTTCTCCGGAAACCTTCTCTCAAGCGGATAACTGTGCTTTGTAAGGCATCTCTTCTTGCAGCTGATGGGTCTGTTATCGATAGGTGCCGCGAAACAGCAGCACCTGATAGAACTGATGCTACAAAAATGTAACTGATACAATGCCCTAGGTACCTGCAACAAAAGAAAAGATAATGACTTCGATGCTATGCAGGGGACAAACTTTAGGTCTGTAGATAACTAATAAGCTTTTAGCTCAGAAACAAACCAATAGTGTACGCCAAAGCATATTAGGAAAAGACGCGATGCACCAGCAACAAAAAGTGCCAGAACACGATTCTGAAGAAGCTTAAACCCATACAAGCATGCCCCAATATTCCAGTCTACAAGAAAATATTAAGTATGAAGCTGAGTTGAGGATTAATCCAATAGCCTGCCTCTGCTCCATATATATTAAAATAAATAAATTTTGTACCAAGAACAATAACTGCAGCTGATGTGATTCCTCCAAGCCAACGTGATTCCCTAGCCGTGAGGCCATATAGGACTGAGTAGGCAAGAAGAACTATGAGTGACCCCAGGTACAGGAGGCCAAGATGTGAAGCCCTACAAATATTCAAGAAAACTGATGATTAAAAACTATTTTCTAAGGACAAAACAACCAGGCAAACTATTGCAGCTGATTAAGAACATTTTAGCACTCAATAATGATATATCATAACACCATCTCTGAAGAAAAATAAAAAAATAAACGCTAGAGAGTAAGATTTATAGGACCTACTTCCTCACATTTACAATTGTTCTAAATATTCAATAGTTTCTTGATTGTACAATTTACATCAGTCATTTAAAAAGGTACCATCTCTGCCAAAAAATTATTGTACTTCTAGGTAAAGAGCAGCAGGAACTTACTTGCTGGTTTGCCGCGGATATAATTCATTAGGATCAGGTGGTTCCGGCAAACAAGCCACAGGACCAACCTCTATACAATCTGAATAAGCAAATTTATATGCCCTCCTCACATATTCGTCCACATCTAATCCGTTTCCTGCCATGATGAAAAGTTGAGCAATTTTAACAACTTCGAATGAGGTTGGAAAATAAAAACTATGGACATTATCGACATGGCAGATATGCTTTGAGGTATTACAAGAATTTAGGAGACTGCTAAAGTTGATTATACCACAATTTCATGTTAAATCAGGACAGAGAAGCAATGTAAGATTTGGGAAAACTTTACCATTAAAAACCATGCGGCAGATAAAGAGCATGTTAATTGCCAACGCAATTGCTGATACACCAAAAAAGAAACCAGAAGGAGAATATTGCTGAGATGCATGCGCACCAGCCGTAACATAGACAGCACAAAGTTCATACGCACAGAGTAAGGCAACACCAAGAAGGAGAAGTAAAGCGACAGCTCCTGTTTGGTCAAAAGAGAACGTAAGAAACACTTTCAAGAGTTCATTCAGAATAAGTATTGATGAGTCGGTTACGTTCTCCTATTTTCCTATGCCTACAACAGATACTTTGTATACCACTATTACATGTCACTGCTACTATCCATCATATAATGCCATATAAATCTTGTGAAATGAAGTCAGAATGAGCTGTTTGTCAAAAAAAAAAAAAAAAAAAAAAAAAAAACAAGTCAGAATGAGCTGAGTAAACGTACTTGAGCTTTGCCATTGAGTCCTCCACCAAAGCATAATTGAATAGAATGCCAGTAAAAGGGCTGTTCCAGCCATTATTATTGCAAGTCCAATAATATCTCGATCCAATATCACAATCAGCCAGGAACCCCATGCAATCAAGATTGCAATAGGGGATACTACCACAATCCAAGCAAAGAGCGATAGAAAACCACATAATGCATCAAGCTGAGGACCTTGTAATACTTTTGGCCATTTTCTAGCAAAGATCCAGCTGCAGAACAAAAAAAAAAAATTACGCATTCCAAAGTCACAGACTCAACTATGGCTCTAAGTCAATACTACACAGGAAAAGTAACTCTATCAAGCGCCATAGATGACAAAACGACACTTAGAGCTCCCAGGACATAAGGGCGGATTTATTTACCTGTAGAGCCTCCATGGCCGCCAATTAACTGCCCAAAGTATTGAAAACGAACCCGAACCAAAAACCGCGAAAAGGGTACCCGAAATTACACAAGCCAGTAAGACTTCTCGCTCATCCCCTTCCATGGCTTCTTCTCCACCTACAACAGCATGCAAATCCGAAATCAAAATTCCATCACAGGGATATCAAAACCTCAACCTTTCTCCGAAATCATTAAATGTGAAGCTTAAAATCAACCTCTAGCACTAAAATCAAACCACAATTTCGCAAACCCAGCTTGAATTGGAAACCTTTACCTACTAGGCCGAAATGAGCTTACTTTCCAGTAGCATGACAGTGAAATCGAAGCACAACGGATCACTTCAAGCAGAAAATTTTTTAGCTCTCAAGCAAAATGAGACATCTTTGGAACAGATTTGGGGATTTTTTTTCTTCACTAGGGTTTTATTACAGAGAATTAAGCTGTAAAGTACAGAAAAGAGAAAGCAAGAAACCAAGTTAGGGCTCACTCTCAAGAATTTATGAAACAAATATTATCTTCGTTGTAGGGTTTTCTTGCTTTTTTTCTGTAAAATGTGGAATTTTTTGAATAAATCTCAGAGAATATTTCTCAGGTTTGGAAATGAGATAGACAAAGAAGGTAAGATTAAAACCCTACCCTCGAATGTATGTGTTGAACCGTAAAAAAAAAGAAAAAAAACTACAACTTTTTTCTCTACATATTGTAGAAAGAGAAAAGTGTTTGTGGAAAAAAAATATTAATAAAAAACAAAATTTAAAAGCTACAGCTTCTGTCTGAACAGAGGCTAAAGGTGCGTGTGATACACGAACCAATGATATATTACATGCTGGAAACGCTCTGAGTGTTTATTGGTCAGTGAGAATGAAATGATTTTAAATAATATGTTTTTTTTAAATTACTTATTATACATCTGTTTTTAGTTTTTTTATATATTAACATGTTCCCAAATTACCTGTACATTTATATTTATAATTACGTTGAAAATTTAATTTAGACAGAAAAGGTTGAATAAAGAAGAAGAAGAAAAAATGAAATATATAGTACCTAACCCATAATTAAATTGTTTAATTATTAAACAGATTTTTAGTAAGTCAATTCAGGTTATACGCTCAAAGCTTATAATCAGGAAAAAAAAAGAAGTGGATTACCAATGTCTCTGTCATAATATTTAAATTATTCAAATATATATACATTATAGTATAATACTAATTAGAATTTTTAGATGCTTTTCTTTTTTTCTAAATTCTTTAATCCTAAGTAAGCCCATTAAGTCAAAGATAGTCTACTGAACCTACAAGACCATATTGATTTTCAAAAGGCAGATCTTGAATATTAAAAGTAGAAATTTAATTAAATATTTAATTTTTACTTAAATATAAAATATAGTCTAATTTCAAAAGCTTTTTTTGTAATTTATGATAGAAATATGCATTAGAAGGTTATAGAAAAAGTTATGTTGTAAATTAGTATTTGTATAAGTTCATAATTGTATACTTATAAGTTATAACTTCATAATGCTCTTTTATTTACTTTGTTATCACTTGAAACTTTATTATGAAAAAAGTGGGGAAAAAAAAAAGTAAATATCATTAACCCATTTGCAAAAGATTATCCATGATCACTTTTAAGACCTTTTTCTTCTCTGCAAATGTGAAATCAAATTTACCAAAAGAAAATCTCTAATTGTCAAAAAAGGGAGTAGGTTCATCAAGATTCAGGCAAAAGTTAATACTTTAATATCTGATATTAATTGTTAATAACAATGAGAAAGAGAGATTGATTCACTTGATTAAACAAATAACAATACAAAAGGAGACAATTAAGATTACACTTAGGGCCAAAGCTTCTCAGTTTTCAAAGAAACTTAAACCACACATTCTTCTTCTCCATCTACTTACATGGAGAGAAAAAGACACCAAACTTTTACCATTACATAACTTTAACCAACCCTAAAACTACCAGAGAAGACAAATTGAGTGAGTGAGTGTGTGTAGAGAAGAAACATGGAAAATTCACAAGACAAGAGAACCCAAAAGATGAACCAGTATTGCGTGGTGCCTAGTTTATGGACATTTCTGGTTTTTACCAGGACCTCCATAGTAAAAGTAATGGCCCCAATCATCATTGCTTCCGGTTTGAACATCATAACAGTTTGACTGTTCAGTGAATGTTCCAAGTCCTTTAGGAGCCTTGAGATTGTTTGACGCATCAACCACTTGAATGTTTCTGAAGTAACTTGCTTTACTAAAGCCTTCTTCTGGAAACCTACCACTGCCCATTTGTGTTGAAGTGTGTTGGCCATCAGACTGTGAGTTCACAACTTCTCCTCCCCATTCAATCATTGATGCACTTTCTGTTAAGTAGGAGAAGAGAAAAGATGGCCAATAGCCCAACACATAGCCATTCCCAAACTGCATCCACCAGTGTCCCTCTTTTGGATCCTGTGACAAAGTTAACAGAACATTTCAGCTATTCTTGTCTTTTGAATTGTATTGAAGTTATCTCTTTCTCAATCATCTTTATGGCTTAACATACCTTCCAGATCAGAATACTGATATCATACTGCGAATTACGATATCCAGAGACAGGGGAAATACTTGCTCCCATTGCTATGTCACTGTTGATTTGAATGAAACCCGAGCAAAGAAGGTTGTAGCAACCAGTAGCTTGATATGCATCACTCTGCAAATGATTAACCAACATAAGCACATGACAACACTAAGAACAAAATTAGGTGGGACTTCAACATAAGCACATGACAACACTAAGAACAAAATTAGGTGGGTTTTTCAGGATCTTACAGTCCAGTAAGTGAAGAGTCTTGTGTTGTTGTCACCATATAAATCCGGGCTCACCTGTAGCAAAAGCAACAAGAATCAATATACTAAACATGAAAATTATATTCACTTTTCATAGATGTTTAACAATGAGATAACAATGCCGTACCTGCCAACCAGCTTCGATGCTGTTAAGATCTTGTCCAAATGAGCCACCAAGAAGCCAGATCTGTGACAAGCTGAACTCATTCTGCTGCTGTATCTTAGGCTCCCACACATTGATAGTCGCCTTAGCTCCATAATACTTATCTCCCTCCACATAAGCTATGGCATGCTACAATATAATGACCCAAAACACATAGCCCATTCTCAGATATAGAAATCTGCAGAAATAAATAGGATACTTTACACAGCCAAACTTGTTGACTCACCTGATGACCACTTTGGTTAATAAGGTCAGGTTCTGCAGATTTAGGTAAAGGGACACTTCTATGTTTCTTCTTGCCATATCTTTTAACTGAACTTGCTCTCAAAACATCATCTTCTTTTGTCCTCCTCATGGGAATGGTTCCTTCAGAGCATTTGCCATATTTATGCCACAACTGAGGGATATGCACTTCCTTCTCATTTGATTTATCAGAAGCCACTTTGTTGTCATCAAAGAGTCCTTCAGGATGGTAATTAGGCTTCATCTAAAGAAACAAAACCAAATTAAACATCAGCAACTTAAAACATAAAACACAGTTAACCAGATCTAAATTAATATTGTATTTTCTCTAGACCTGAATCTTGTGATCTTTGAGAAATGGATGATCAAAAGCAGGCTGCTTTGTGATAGGAACACAGTCAATGATATCACCATCTGGACTCTGTTAAACACACAGAGAAACACAATACTGAAGTCAGAAACTATCAATCTTTAGTAGAATTTTGAACAGTAATGTAACAAGAAATGAAATCTAGGGACAAAGTTTAATAAGTGTTCAATTAGAATTCAAAACAAATAATATAAAAAAGGAAAAAAATCATCATGAAGCAGGAGAGAGAAAGGAAGAAATCATGAGATTATGATAATGTTTTCAAATTTCTCTCATTGTTTTATCAATAATCAATCCAAATAGAAACCCCCAAAACACTAAAACAAAAACATTAGATTTTAGTAATACCTGAATGCTCTTCACTGCAGGTTTGTTCAACCTACTCAAATGCTTCTTCACTTCAAACTTCTGCTTTGATACACCAGACCTTGCAGCGCATGATAGCGAGAAAATCCCACACAGCCATAAACACACTAAGAGATTCTTCGTGCTAAAATGCACCAATCCTCCCATTGACACTAAAAGCTTCACTTTTGTTCCACTGAGCTTCAATGTCTCTCCCCTTAACCCAAATAGAAACTCTGACCAGAAGAGAGTGATAATGTTCTTCGTTTGAGACAGAGAGATTGAAAGTGGGTCTGGTTTAGTTCTCGCAAAAATCCAACCACACAGATCAAAATCCAAACTTTCCTTACTTCTCTCTCTCTTTACTCTCTAGAGTTACAGAGAGCTTCCACTTTCTCTCTCTTATCACTCTACTTTGTTTATATTTTTTAAATTATTTTCACCTTTCTCTCTCTCTTTAATAATATTCCTATAAAATATTAAAACTTTTTCCCCTTTACCAAGCTCATAAAAAATTGAAAAATTGTTCCTTTATGTCGAATATTGCACCTTTTTCTGATCTTTCTATTTTATAATATATAGTTTTTCAAACATTATAGTATTTTTCTCAATATTTATTTGAATTAAAAATACACAATTGAATATAGACATTAGATACTGAAAATGACGGAAACCAAATTTTGCTATAACGTAGGTTGCAGAGGATTGAATTATTGATGGTAAATTAAATTAAAAAAGTTTTAATATATATAATTTTGAAATTGTAAAAAAATGGTAAGAAAATAAAGGAATCTGGTGGAAACTCCAAGAAAATAGTTTCAAAATTTTTAAAGAGAACAATGTGAAATGGTCAGAAAGATCAGAGCCAGCTTGGCGTTTAATCCACGGTTAAGATTATTTAATTACAAAACTTTATAAATTGATATAAATTAAATTTTATAAATTAATTTAATTCAAATTTCAATGTCATTACTTATCACTAAGACAAAGATTCTTATGCTCTAATCCTGGTCGCATGTTGCTCTGCATTATTTGTTTTTCTATACATTAATTTGTTTTAACCGATCAATATTACAAATTTTATAAATCTCCTCAATTTTCGTCAATGGTTAAAGGTAATTTAACAGTAAAGCAATGTAAAACGTAAAAAAATACAACACGAATTTTGATATAATGAGAACAAAAACTGTACTGACATAAGATTATTTTTGATTTTATAATATCGTTAAAATGTTTCAATGTGGAGGACTGGTCAAAGGAACTCTCATAAATTATTTTTAACTTGCATGCCCATAATTAGTGAAAATCTGAATTTGATTCCATGAAAGTGATATATATGTTAATATTAGTATCTACTTTGTGAATCATGAATGATTCAGCTTTGGTACGGAGTAAATCTATCAAATTGAGATGAAAATTGATTACACTGATTAATAAGCACATGTAAATTAATTTGTATAAAACAAAATATAAATGTGAAAGAAAAAATGTCCACAAATTTATAGTTTAGTCCTACTCAAATGTGTAAAAAAGAATTCTACGATTAGTGACATCATAGGTCTCATATGCAAACTTGCCAAAATTCTCAATACCCTTAATTTTACGATCAAAAACAATATTCATAAACTAGTGGACTATAAATTTGTTTAGATGATATAGAATTCTCACTAACATATTATCAAATATTGTGGCAAACCTAAATATTTTACATGATATAAAAATCTCTGGTAAATATTTATATATATAATTAATTAGGTTCGTGAAATTTTTCGGAATCTAGTAATTAAATGCTCTAATTAATGGTTCGGAATCTAGAGTTCGATTTCACTCTACCACATAAAAATGAGATTTTAAGGATCAGACTAGACTATAAATATGATTTTATCGATCCAGTTCATTAAAAAAAATGAATTAATCGTATTCTACAACCGTTGTTATTATAAAAATGAAATTTACATAAGGGTATTATGGTATTTAGGGCATGATAAAAATTGTGAGAAAACTCTGATATGTAGCGTCAGCTTCGAGTCACTGTGTGTGACCAGATAAAGCTAACCAGTTGAGATTCACACACACGTAGAGTAGTACCAAGCACCACACGTGCGAGAAGTTGCGTCACTCACCGTACGCGTATGTCACGCCCGTGAGATAGCCCATTTCTTATGCACGGATCACGGAGAGGACTATTATCGGCAACAAAAAAGAGTTATAGCCAAAGGGTCAATAATGGAATCCGATGCAATCAAAAAGTTACTCTTTTCATTAACAAAAGGATAGAAAACTTTGAACCCATTAACAACAATTAGATTGAATTTTATTGTATAGAATTACACAATTATGTAGAATTGAATTATAGTAAAAATAGTTACAGAAATAAATATTGAACCGACTACTAAACAATATAATTCTTCTAGCAAAATTCTAGTTAAAATCAAATATTGATAGGTTAATAGTTTAAGCTGGTACCGAAAATCTAAAGAGTTACATATTTGATTTATTTAGAAAGAGAATTCATATGGGTTTCTTTAGCCTTTAAATGAATATACATGGATGATGTATAGATCTTTAGGGTCATAAATTTCGATCACATGTAGAGAATGATGTAGAGTTCCCACTAGTTAGAGTCGGCGATCTCTTAGATACTGGAACTTCTCATTTACCTCGAAAAGATATAGTTAAAACTATGTTTTTTTACACTTTTTTCTCAACAGTAACAGTTTCTTTCTATCTGTTTTACTAATAATAGGATCTTGATTTTACTAATGACCCATTAATCTAGAAGAAAGCTTCAATATGAGTGATAATTTATTTGTCGGTGATTGGTTTCTTAGTTATTGATTCACCATATGCAATGGTTGAGACTTGAAGACAATACATTGAATTATTTAGAAAACGAAGAAAGAATAAGAACAAGAGATGTGTAGAGTGAATGATCTGGACAAAGTTCCATTAGTTAGCCACCCAAAACTTGTCTTTTATCATTTATTTTTTTAATTGTCTAGTCTATCAAATTTAAATTATACATCTTTTTTTTATGTTGTAGCTTCTGTCCACTTGAGCTTACGTCCAAAAACAGAAGTGAGCAATATCATCGATAATCGCTGCAAGATCACGAAATCACAAACACGTATGTTCTCTTTTTTATTTGTTTTATTTTGTATATATAATGTGGTGTATATAAAATACATATTAAGCCATGATGCATCACATGGTACATTTTCATGCAATGAAAAATATTCAGTATCACATGTAAACAATTGTCATTTTTCCTAATAGAATAAAGACCAAAACTAATCCACATTGATTTGAGTTAAATCGTTTGTTGGTATTATAGATTAAGAAAGGTGATAATTAATTTTTTAAACTCATGAAATGCTTAATAACTAGAAGTGATTTATATATTTTGTAGTACTGTTATCATTTGAATATAAGTGGTATATCACATGTGATCTAGTTGATTTGCTCCTGATTTAGCTAGGTAGATAGTGGAGAGTTCGATTCCCACCCAATTTCAGTTAGAGAACTTTAACTATGGATCAGACTGTTGTCGATCCAATGGTTACTTATCAACAAAAAATTGAAATAATATATAATGAAAAGAGAAAAACTCAAAAAGGGGAGCCTTTGAAAGTTATAATGTGATCAATATAACAACACTAAAAAAATATGATTATTGTGGATCGTTTTATATAGTCAAGTCGGTTTTAAGTTGAAAGCTCATTGTTTCTAATATCGAAATCAATATGTAGTAACCAGAGAGATATGAGTTACAAATTCTTCATTATCTAGTTTATGTAGTGAAAATCCTTTTCCGAATTGCCGTCAAAACAACAGTTTCTTGTATATATATATTTGGTGGAATTGAAAAGAGTAGAAAGAACATAATGGCATATAAAACATTTGATTAATGCATGCACAAGAAAGGAGGTGGAACCACAAGCTTTTTCTGCGAGATATACATTTTTAATAACCTTCCATTATTATGTTCATGATGTGAACTTTATGAACTTTAGATTCTCTATTCTTCTTTGTTTTTAATAAATAATTAATGAAAAATGAAAGAACATGTTATTGGTAAGTGGTTGATATATCTTTGCAGTTTTCGATACCATAGTTCAATTCTAGAAATTACAACTGTATAACCAGATATGAGAGATAAAAAATTTGTATTATAGATCAAGTTTTATTGATTTATTTTGACCCAAAAAGAAAACTGAAAATGGGAAACAACTGAATAAATGGTGAGAAGTTTTATTGGTTACAAAGTGTCATGGATTATGCATTATACACCAAGCTCAGAATTTTTGTTGGCATGTATACTTGCTTTTCTACATGTAGAATAGACACATTATGGATATATATGTGACATGATTGGACATGATCATGTGTATGGATGTAAGTGTTTGTCTTCATAGCAAGATTGTAAAGACATGTGACTCTTTTTTTCCCTTCTCTTTTTGTTGTTACCTCTTCCTTACACTGGTGAATCACAGACACTAATGCAAGTTGAAAAAGATGATACTTTTGAATCCAATTTTGACTTGTTACTATCTTTGACGCAATATGTCAAGACTGTGTTATTCATCCTTTTCACACTAAAAGTCATGCTTTCTGATTATACAAATGGAATCTTATTTATCAATAGAAAATCGGATTACTTTATGTTTAAATTGACCATAAGGTAAAGCAAAGACCCAAAATTTATTTAAATATTGAGAAATAAGAAAGGCAAAATGGGTTGGTGTCAAAAGAAAAATATGGGTCATATTTGGACAAACAATAATTTAAACATTCATTCACAAGTTTGTCTACATACATATTGGACCAGAGTCTTAAACAAGAAATTGACTCTTACCGGCCCATAAAGAAGATAACATTGTCTTGGTAGTTGGTAGTATAATATCTTACATATATTCAGAAACCAGAAACTGAGATATTAACACTTTGGGAGATGGATTATTCCATTTACTTTGTTTATAAACTGAATCTGAAAATGTTGTCCAAATTCAGAACAGAGTTGTCCCTGTATAAAGTAGCAAACTTTTGCTAAGTCTTAACAATGTCCTAAACAAAAGTCAATTGTATTTTATCACCAATCATATGAGTCAAAAGCAAGCTGTCTTGAGGTCAAAAATAGTGCAGACCATGATTTCATGTAAGAAAAGAGATAGTTTTATGATTCTTTGAAGATGTTAAACGGTTCCTTATTGCGTATTATCGACAAATCGATTACTTGGCCATTGATTTTATGATCGTAATCTCAATATCTACAACAGACAATACAGTAGCTTCAATTTAGAGAATACACAGTTGATTTCTGTTTATGACATTGTTAAGATTTTCCAAAAGTTTGCTACTTTATAGAGAGATTGAAGTACACATTGTTACGATGTTAGACATATCGTTAATCATTTCATGATCCTAATCTTAGTGTCTGCAACAAATAATTCTGTTTACACACATATGTAATAAGTCTATTATGAACTTTCTCTGAGAACAAAACCATTGCACAATATCATCAAGCTAAAACACAAAATTATATTGTAGGAAAAAAACCAATGGAAGTAATTGAGAATTTGTATATCTGATTGATCATAATCTTAGTGTCTGCTACAATCAATTCTGTTTATACACACATATATAATAAGTCTATTAAGAACCTTCTCTGAGAACAGAACCATTGCACAATATCATCAAGCTAAAACACACCATTATATTGTAACACAAAGAGAGGAAAAAAACCAATATAGAAGTAATTGAGAATTTGTATCTCTGCTGATCATAATCTTATGTCTGCAACAATCAGTTCTATTTATACACATATATAATAAGTCTATTAAGAACCTTCTCTGAATACATAGCCATTGCAGAATATCATCAAGCTAAAACACACAACATAAGATTGTAACACAAAGAGAAGAAAGAAATCAATGGACTTAAACTGAGACTTTTATATCTGATATTGTACTTTTAAATATCAAGGAGTAATAATTTACAGTATTACAAAACCAAAATCAATTGAAAAATTGTAACAGGGGATCGATTACCTAATCAAACAGCTCAGAAAGCTCAAAAAAAGGAGAAAGATTGTTAATCTGAATGAGGGTAATGATCAAAATAATCATCAAAAGATGAAACAGATCGATCATCATCAGAATAATAATCATGATGATGATAAATTTGATTATGATCAAAAGCAAGTCGATCTTCATCATCAGCATCAGATGAAGAAGAAGAAGCAGAGAAGGTTTCATAGTCGTAAGAGTAGAAAGAATCAGAAGAAGGAAGACACATGAAAGTCCATAAACAAAGAACAAAACGACTCAATTGATGCATCGGGAAGCAAACAGTCATGTCTACAAGTTGCTCCGTATTGATTCTTTGTGATGACGGAACCCTCCAAATTAGCTGCCATGTCTCCGTTGAGACTTCAGCCACCGCCTTTATCGTCGCACTGCTTAAAACCATTACCAAAGTCGTTCTCTTTCTTTCTTTCTTTCTTTCTCTATCTATTAAGCTTGTGTTGAATTTGGTGATGGCTTTGTTTGGTTGGTTACAGAATTTAGTCGGCGGTTTGACTTTCGTATAGGAACCGTTTCGTGCTTTGGTACTAAAGGACTTTGTATTTATTTTGCAAGTTGACCGCTCTTTTTCTTTCACAACTAGACCAGAAAAAGAGAGCATATTCCATCAAACATTTGTAATAACAACATCGATTTTAAAAAATATTTTTAATTATTATCCACATATTTTATTTAAATGAAAATGAATTTTGTAAAAATATCATTAAAAATATAAAAAAATGTTGAGTTTTTTCTCAATCTAATAGTTTGGATACAACTAATTATTCTAATATTAAGATTCGATCATTTCCCACCACATAAAGAGAAGACTAAAAATGATTTCAATACTGATATTTAGATTATGAACTAGGTCATGTCAATCCAATTATTGATAAAAAATATAAAAGATATATTCTAAATCGTAAATTCGGTTCACATTTGCCCCAAGTTAGAGGTTTGATTATGTATCAGATATTTATCGATCCAATTGTTGTGAAAAAAATCATAAAAATGGATTTAATAATTTATATATGGTTCAAGACACTCCTTAAATGTGAAGATATTCATTTTTGGACCTAAAGTTATGATATTTAAAAAGAAAATCATTTGAAAGTTGGAACTTGTGAATTGTGAAAAGAAAACAGAGTTTTTTTCTCAAATGTGAAGATAATTTTCTCAATTTAGAGAGTGCGTGGGGCATGTCAAGTACGCCGGAGTCTATCGGCTCTTCATTCAGAGGTGGAAACGGTGCTTTGGGCTATAGAATCCATGATCTTGTTCCAGTTTCTAGAAGTGGAGATAGCCACAAATTACAGGGATGTTCTGAAGATTTTGTTATACCCTGAAAACTGACCGGCCTTCCAACCGTATCAGGAGGAGTTTCTCAGGTTGAAATCTCTTTTCCGTGCTTTTTATCTCTATGTAATCTCGAGATCTCTAAACCATAAAGCTGATTCTCTCGCTCGTTTTATTAGAGAGTCAGCTAATGGTTTAGTGTTGTAAACTTTTCTTCGGTTCCTTTTGGGTAGTTATATTATTATTTGGTTGTGAAAAAAAAAAAAAAAACAGTGTTTTGATGTTACAATTTCTAAAGCCCAAAGTTAAAACCTTTGGACAAGAACTAGCTCGTGATTATAAGCCCAAACTATAACTTGTTGCTGGAGCCACTAAATCTAGCAAGAGATCAATTACATGGCAAAGGAGATAAGGCCATACTGTGAGTATTGTCTTGTTCTCAATGGCTTAACTCTGAAACGTTTTCAGAGCCGTAACAATGGCTTTGCTTCATTGTATGAATGTTTCACATAGTAATTTTCCTTTGAGAAGATCTTCAAAGCTTCTTTTGAGCTCATCTTTTGCTGCTTTACCACATAAAGTAAATCAAAACTTTAAGAGATTAGAGTCTTTTCTTATACCATCAGCAGCTTCATTGACTTATCCAATTGACATTGAGTATCTTCGGAGAGAGTTCTCTGGCCATGGAGCCACTTTTGAAGATATTGGTATATGTTTCTTCGTTTTCAGTCTTTTCTTCTTCATTTCAATCCTTAAGGTGATTTCTTTGAACCTTACAAAATTTGATAATGATGCAGGTGAGACATGTATTGCCAAATTGAAACTAAAGAACGGGAGTTCAGCCAATGTGATGTTGACGCGTGGTATGATAACATCGTACAAAGTCAAAGTGTGGCATGGAGGCAAAGTGGAGCTTCTCCACACTTGGGTTGAAGAAGAGGAAACTGAAGAAGTAATGATACGAGGAGGTGTTTCATCTGTGTTTAGTTCATCAGATTCTGATGAGATATTTGAATGGAGACTCCATGGGATCAGCGGAGATTCTAGTGAAAGTGTTCAAGTGGAGCTAAGAAGAAGTGACAAGATCAACAAAGAGATTGAAATGAAACAGATTATAAGTCTGAGAGATGACACACTGAGCATTGAGCTTTATGTGACAAACACAAGTATTTCACCAATTAAACTTGAGGGTTGTTCACTTGGAAGTTATTTGACAGTGAGTACACCAGAAGCTACATATGCAGTTGGATTGGAAGGTTCAGATTTTGTTGAAACGACCCCGTTTCTTCCGCGTTTCGGAGAGGCTCAAGGCCAGGAGGAGGAGGAAGAAGAAAAATCTGGATTGAGTGGGGAAGAAGAGAACAATTATAAACAGTTGAATGAAGAGATAAGCAGGATTTACACATGTGCTCCAAGGAGCTTCACTATCATTGATAGGGTAATAATTAACACATATACTAGTCAAACTTTCATGAATTCAGAGTTTGTTTATGTGGATTTGATGATATGGGTTGATAAATATTTCAGGGAAGAAGGAACTCAGTGGTAGTGGGAAGAGAAGGGTTTGAAGAAGTGTACATGTACAGTCCTGGTTCAAAACTTGAGAGTTACACAAAGTCTGCTTATGTCTGTATTGCACCATCTTCATTACTAAGTCCAATCTCTTTGGAACCTGGTTGTGTCTGGAGAGGTGTACTACATCTTCACAATCCTAATGCCTAAAAGGTTTAATGTCTTTTGTCTATAGTTAAATATAAATTTTCAATACATACGGAAAATTTGTTTTGGTGAAGTTGTTAAATGCTTAAATCTGCAGCTTTCACCGAAATTCGATTCTAATAAGTAGTGAAGAATAACAAAGATGCAGGACACTTTGTCCATTTAGCTTGCCAAACGCAAGCTGATTCATATTGGTCTGAAGATTTTATCGATCCAATTGTTGGCAAGAAAATATTATAGTAATAACATGCGTAAATACAAGACTATATGCATACATCACACTGTATCCATACAAACTTTTATCCAACATTAATGTTCACTCAACAGATTTAGAAAGAAGAATGGTTTCTTGACATCAAAGGATTTAACTGTTCTTCCTTGCAGAGTAGGCACAGTAAGCAGCCACTCCAGCAAATGCAGCAGCAGTCACTGTCATTAAACAAACCACAATACATATCAGTTTTGGTTATAAAATCCAAATGACATGGTTCTAAAAATGTATCTCTGTGAAAAAGAAACCTGAAGCAATAACAGCAGAGTTGTTACTATCCTTCAGTTTAGTAACCACACAGTTGGATTCAAATCTCTTTCTATGCCTCTCTATATCTGCAGCCTGCATCAAAGATCGATAATGAATGAGTTTCATCAGATGAAGATAACAAAGACTATAGGTATAAACAAGTAAATGAATCATAACTTACAGAAAGTTTTCCAACAATCATATGAGCTTTGTAGAAGATATCTTTAACATCATCATCATCACCCCAAGCTTCTTCAAACTCAGAGATAAGATCATCAGTAACAAGTTCTACACCTCTTTCTTTAGCTTTCATTGCAGGTTGCCAGGATTTTAAGAACCCAATAAACCCTTTAAGAGAAAGCTTATGAGGAATGTCAAGCATTATAGGCTTCCCTTCTAATCCCATTCCTATACTTTCAAAAGGAAACGGTATCGTTTTGTAACTATCAAAAGCAAGATTCATGATTGGAGTTCTATAAGGAAACGTGGAATCAACAAGACGTTTCATAATGGAATCAACTTCAGGAGTGATAATGAGATCATTGTAAACCCAAACTGCAATCAATCCTCCTTCTTTACGAAGAACACGTTTTGCTATGTTGTAGAATGGTATGAGATCAAAGTAATGAACTGCTTGTGCTGCTACTATTAGATCTACAGAGTTATCTCCACCGATTAATGCAACCATTTTCTCTTCGGACATTGTTTTTGGAGTGTGATGGTAACTGATTCTTTCATGTTTTACAGCTCGTTTTAGCTGTGCTTCGTTTATGTCGGTGGCTACAACTTTCTCAAAATACTCTGCAAGCTGTAGTTAAACAATGGTTAAGATCAGTTTGTCCTTTGATTTAACCATAGAAAAGAAACAAATCCATAAAAATGAAAAGTTTTCTTGTTATTCAAATCTAGATGTTTCACGTATCTTATGATATGGATGTGCTCGACAAGCTCTCATATCCGTAAGATTAGTTGGATTTTCAGGATTAATTAAAAAAACAAAGTGTTTTAGAGGAAGTGTATGCCACTTCTGCTGCATTTTCTACCCAAGTTTGACTCTAGAAATCGTGTTTGACCTATTAGAGATTTTGGAGCGGTTTTAGTTATATATTGGGTCTTGTCAATCCAATTTTTGACAGAAAATATGAAAACGAAGGAACAAGATCAAGAAGCTTACACCAATGGCAGCTTGACCATTACCGGTACCAACATCCCAAGCCAATTTATGTTGACCGGTTCGAGCTGCAAGTTTTGTGAACCAATCAATTGGATATCTTGGCCTTGCGTTCTGGTAAGCATCAGCTTGTTTATCAGACAAAGCAGCCATTGTTTTTTTCTTCTTGTTCTTGGTTTGTTTCTGTAATAAATTTTGAGAACTAACTAACACTCAGCTTTTAAATATTGATTATGATTTCGCCATTGATGAGAATAATGGGACCAAGTCAATATGACAAAGTCAGAAATGGCGTCAAGTCTTCTTCATTATTCTTAAATCTTAAACCATTTGAGTTTATTATCATTCGTCCACTCTCGTTGTACATAGTTGACATTTCTCCAATTGTTTTTGACAAAAACAAAAAAAAAAATTCTTAGACCAAGCAATAAAATAACACTTATATAATAGAATTTGCAAATGGGCTAGGATCTTGGCAAATTAATGTATGAGCCATAATAAGATAATTCTTCTATTTAATATGATATGTTGTTATATCAAAATTTTAGAGTCTACCAAAAAAAAATTGGTAGACCAAACAATAAAAAAACACTTCAATAAATAGAATTTGCAAATGGGCTAGTATTTTGGATCTAAATAAATTGGCTTTAAAATTATTTTTAGGTCCATTAATGTATGGGCCATAATAAAGATAATTTTTCTATTTAATATGAATTTCGCTTATTGCTGTCGAAAAAATCTCAGATCGATGACTTTTGTTTCCTTTGTCCAGTTAGATCTTTGTTAATTTGACAACTTAATTATAGTTATTTTAAGAACAAAAAACCAATACATAAATAAATAGATTATATATCAGTAAAAACCTAAACACATTATAGTCGAAACTTAACATATTGAGTCAAACCGAAAGTAAATACATAAATGACACTTAAATGATAGATAAATAGATAACAATGTTTATACATCTTTATACAATGTCATAGCCACACTTCAAAGAACATGCGATTTGTTTTTCTGTCTTAAATAGTTTTCCATGACAAGGATTCTTGCAAGCATCACATAATGGTCTAGAAAGATTATTGCCGAGAACAATCTCAACCTCTGTGCCATACATTCTGAAATGTAGACCAGGTGTCATATATGGATCTTCACCAAATAAGCATTCAACATGAAAAGTGGTAGAACATTTGCTGCACCAATAAAATATTGTTGCCCATGTCTCTCGTAAATTAAGTTCACACACATCACACCAATCTTTCTCGCTTATGTCTGTCCCAAACATAACTCTAACGAAATGTTCCTCATGTTTATACCTTGCTATATATGGTAATGTAGAGCATTTAAAACAGACTATAAACTCGCATTTGATGCAATTTAATCTTTCAATACATCTTGTTTTGCATATATGGCATGTAGGTTTTTCTTCTGGGTCTAAAGTAGGTGTAATGGATGTTAATGACCTTGGTAATAAAATGGCTCAGATATTAAAGCACAACGAACGTCTAAGTCGTAGGAGCATCCCCTTTTCGGACACTGATAAACAAAACCACCACCATCACGATAACAAGCATTACAGTAAAAAAGTACAGACCGATATCCATTACTAGCTTTCAATGAAAGTGGATGACAATGTAATCCATGTTGTATTCTGCGAGGAGCATTAACACAATTTTCGTGGATGATGAAGTTACACGCCCTACAAGAATATAAATGAGCATCATAGATTGGTAAAACACACATTTGACAAAGTTTTTTTAGATCATCATAAAGTATGCTGTCCCTAAGATGAAGATTATGGTCATGAAGAAAATAACGTATTATTCCTTTAGATATTACATCGAACGGACCAGCATCTGTTGTAATATCATCTTTTTCTAGCACACTTTCGAGATCTTCTCCATCCCACACATCTTTCCTAAGAGCACATCGTGAATAAACATAATAATCATTACACTTCTCACAAGCTTATGCACCATAATCACTTTCCATACCTTTACGACAAACTCCACAAGACCATTCATTAGACTGGAGATCGTATTTGCAAGAGATACGATGTTGGTGACGTGATATCTTGATGATGCGTGGGAATTGCATACAATCTTCATGAGCTATGAAGTTGCATTTGACACAAATGTAGGTAAGAACAAGATTGTTCAACAAACCACAAATGCTGCAAAGTAATAAATTTTGTTGTGGAAATAGAGAAAGAGGATGGTCATGTCTTTTTGGTCGGTTTATAACAAAGGATATCGGCTTCATTGCACATGTAGGATGCATGATAACATCACATATGCTACAATGATACACTAGGTTTCGAACTTGGGTAACATCACAACATAAAGGCTTCAATTTTTCTGAACCATAAAGTATGTAGGATAGTTGGAGAGAATGATTAGGATGTTTGGGATTTTTTAGTTTAGGTGGAGATTCAACGCATTCTTTGTGAAATGTTTTAACACAATAGGCACACAAATAATATTTTTTACCATAATTTGAGTCAGAGCATGCATCACAATCTTTCCATTCTTCATTGTTGCACTCAAA
>OVAX01001078.1:0-54667 GCA_900406405.1 Lepidium africanum
TTGCCGTTTGGTGTTCGGTGAACAGTACCGCACCAAATTTGGTGCGGTACTGTTCACCGAAAGCCAAAATTTGCCGATGCTGTTGCCGATGCCGTGGCCTTGGACTTCACCGGACGGCAAATCGGCGTTTATGCCGTCCGGTTGGAGATGGCCTAAACAACTAGCCAAGGAGATTGGAGATTCAAAAATATAAGAGACGTTAGCTAAGTTGAGGATTATGATTTTAATTTATTCGNGTGGACCACTAACAAGCTAATTTCTCCAACAACTAGCCAAGGAGATTGGAGATTCAAAAATATAAGAGACGTTAGCTAAGTTGAGGATTATGATTTTAATTTATTCGAAAAGAGAAAGAAACACTAGAAACAACAAAATTAGTAACTCTTGAAGAAACTCTGCATACTCCCTTGTTCCATCATCAATCTTCTGCAACTGTAGGACAAGGGGNATTTGAAAATAATAGCAGAAAATTTGGACCCAAAAAGAGGTCGTATATCCAAAATTGTGGGCTTCACGTTGGGCTGGGTTTTATATTTGAAAGGAAAAAGAGAAAAAACATCTAAAAGCGTGATAAGTGATAATATTAGGCCTTACTTATAAAGTTAAGGCCAGTTTACTTTTTTTTATAAAGATGAGGACAATTTACTCTTTATTTAATTTTATTTTGATAACTAATTAATAAATTTGGGTACTCAACCGTTTTCATCGGAAGGTAAGATTGAAGAGTTAATAAGAAAAGTATTGGTTTGGATCTGACAAAATCTGAAGAAGAAGAAGATTAATCTCGAAAAGGAAAGAAGACTCCAGAAGATCGATCGCTCTTCTTTCTTCTCCATGGATCTCCCTTGTCGCTTCCTTCTCCTTGTCCTCATCTCCTTGTGCTTTGCCTCTGCTGAGATCCGCAAATCAGAGATCCGATCCGATGATCGACCCATCATCCCTTTAGACGAATTCGGTTTTACTCACACCGGTCGTCTCGAGCTCAATGCCTCTAAGATCTCACTTTCCAACAACAATCCCGATCTCGATCTCTCCAAGGTCGGCTTCTTCCTCTGCACCAGAGACGCTTGGGTCCACGTCATCCAACAGCTCGAGGAAGACGAAATCACCTGCGCTCTTCAGTCCGATCTCGTTAAGCATGTCTTCACCTTCAACAATCTTAAGGGCCCCGATAAGACCAGATTCTCCACCGTTTTTACCGAGAACGACGCTGATCAGTACTCCCTCGTCTTTGCCAATTGTCTCAAGCAGGTCAAAATCACTATGGATGTTCGATCCGCCATGTACAACCTCGAAGGTAAGAAAGGTGGCCGTGATTATCTCTCCGCCGGAAGAACTATTCTTCCTAAGGTCTATTTCTTCTTCTCTGTCATCTATTTCACTCTCGCTGCCACTTGGATCTACGTTCTCTATAAGAAGCGTCTCACTGTTTTCGCCATCCATTTCTTCATGTTGGGCGTTGTTGTCTTGAAAGCTTTGAACCTTCTCTGTGAAGCTGAGGATAAGTCGTTTATTAAGAAAACCGGAACCGCTCATGGCTGGGATGTCTTGTTCTACATTTTCAATTTCCTTAAGGGTATCACTCTTTTCACATTGATCGTCTTGATCGGCACGGGTTGGTCCTTCTTGAAGCCCTACTTGCAGGATAAAGAAAAGAAGGTCTTGATGATTGTGATTCCCCTCCAGGTTGTCGCTAACTTTGCACAGGTGGTCATCGATGAGACTGGGCCATATGGCCAAGACTGGGTCACATGGAAACAGATCTTTTTGCTTGTTGATGTGGTCTGTTGCTGTGCTGTTCTATTTCCAATTGTGTGGTCCATCAAAAACTTGCGTGAGGCAGCCAAGACCGACGGGAAGGCTGCTGTGAACCTCGTTAAGTTAACTCTGTTTAGGCAGTACTACATCGTAGTTATTTGCTATATCTACTTCACCCGCGTTGTCGTGTATGCACTGGAAACCATTACCTCTTACAAGTATATGTGGACTAGTGTTGTTGCCAGCGAGTTGGCCACACTTGCCTTCTATCTGTTTACTGGTTACAAGTTCAGGCCAGAGGTGCATAATCCATACTTTGTTGTTGATGATGATGAAGAAGAGGCTGCAGCTGAGGCGCTGAAGCTTGAAGACGAGTTTGAACTATAAGTCATCTCTATAAATCGTGGGATTTGGATGATTAAGAGTGAACCGGATCATCTGGACCGTTCTGGTAAACCGGCTTCTCTTCTTTGGTTTTTGTTCTTCTCTTCTTCTTATGTTATCTTTCTTAGAAAGCAATACCTGTTTTGTTTACTTGATTTATTAGGATACTTAAATAGACTCTATGAATGTCTTATCCCATTGCATAGTATGTGTATTACTGGTAACATAAACCGCTTGGTGCTCTTATACTTAAATCTGAGTCTCTGCTTTTCATTTGATAGACAAAATGGCTGATTAGAAAAGTTGCTTAAGATTGAAAAATAGCCACACTCTGTGCACTTCTATTGCCTTTGTTGGATCTGTATCTAATAGCTTCGTCTGAAGTGACAGCCGAAAGAATTGACATAATGTGTTAGTAGACCGTAGGTTGATTGGCCACCTATACATAAAAGTTTGGGGAAATTAGGTGTGTATGAATGAGGAGGTGATTTACAAAAGGTTAATCACATGCTATTATATTCCTTTATTTAACCTTGGAAATAGCACTTGTTGCAGGTGCCAAGATTCTGTCTGTTGCCATTCTAGTCTCAAATGTCTTTTAAGTTATGATTATCTTTAGGAAAATGAATCTAATAAACTAATAATATTCATTATATAAATATCTATGCTTAAATAAGAAAAAGAGAGAGGATAGAAGACAAAATAGAGTTGGAGAAAAGGTCGGCAAAACAAAGATGGTGAGATATCTAAATCCACAGTCTACATCCTCCGACCAAACACCAACACAAACTAATTCAATTAAATTAAGGGCTATATAACGTCATCATCCTGATTAAAGGTACAAAGCCCAAAGATCTGGTGGGAAGCTTTTACAACCGAAGCTTGATGATGCAAAGCAAGAGGAAGAACAACATGCACTCAACGAATCTGCCTTTTCCCTGCAATACGTCACTCATTTGTTATTCAAGAAGGTCAACAAGTCAAAAATGTGAGGCTTGCTATTTCAGACAAAAGTGAGCAAACAAGAGTCATCTCCACGTGATAACCAATCCAAAACACATTGTCACAGTTTGTCGAGTTTATAATAAGATTCCAACTTTAACCGAAAGTCACTAACTTTACCACAATGGTAATCCATCCTTATTCCACCTTTGCATCTCATTTACCACTTAGTTTTTTTTTAAAAAGACACAAAACAAATAAACAGAGTGAGCGAGATATGGTTGTGATCGGCCTAAATATGCAATTTAACTGTATCAACCATCTAATAGGTCAAATGAGTAAGAGAATGGCAGAAGCAAAGTTGGCAAAGTATTTACAAGAAATGAAGTTTAAAGTCGAAAACTTTACCCCGGAGGAGGAAATGGACATGTAATCCGGTGATGGATTATCCGTGACTGGCGGGTAGATGCCACCACCGCCGGTTGAGCCACCACTGTTTCCGCCGCTGCTACTACCACCAGTTGAGTTGCCACTACCACTGCCACTCCCACTTCCACTACTACTACTACCGGAGGAAGTTTTGATTCCGAGGGAGTAAACCGGAGTTCCGTCAGGGTTGAAGAGACCGTAGTTTCTTTCGGAGGTGGGTCCAGGCTTCATGTTCTCGTTGAAGAGAGCGAAGACGAAGATGGTGAGATCACAGTCTGGTCGAATAGGCGTCCTCATCTTCTTGCTCATCATCATCTTGATAAGATTACCATTATACTTGCGAGCATTATCGCAGGTGGCCCCAACCTCCTGCGGGTCGCCGTTGGAGGGCCATCCGGTCTCGGAGACTACGATAGGGACTTTCTTGTAGCTGATCCCGACAGCATCAAGGGCGTGGTAGACGGCGTCGACCTGAGCAAAGAGCATGTTATCGTAGTGGAAATTAGAGCCGGGATCGGTGAACCCTTGATTTGGTTGGAAGAGAACGAAGTCGAGAGAGACGTGTTTGGGGTTCTCTTCATAGGCGAAGAAAGGGTAGGCGTTGATGAGGATTGGTGAGCCTGTCTTGACGTGGAAGTCCAAGATAGGAGTGAGAGAGCTGAGGAGGTCGTGGCGGAAGGAAGTGGCGGAGGGAGGGTACGACACGTCCAAGATGGCCAGTGAGTGAGCCGTCGTCACAAAGATCTGCTTGTTTAGGCCACAATCCACCAAAGCACCATGAATGTTTTCCATCGCAGGGAAGAGAGAGGCCGTGAGAGCTGACTGGTTGGAGGTGAGGACTTCGTTGCCCACCACAATGGCCACGATCTTGGTTTTTGGGAGGTAAGCCTGCACATTCTCCTTGACCCAGGCTTGGGCCTTTTCAGGGTCTTTCATCTGGGTCAGGTACTCATTGCCGAGGGACACAGTAAGCTCGAAGCCAGAGCCGGAGAAGGCACGGAGGGCTTGTGGATCGGCGTCATAGAGCTTGACTTTGGTAGCTCCAACAGACTTGAGGAGAGGGATGACGTTTTTGGGGGGAGGAAGGTTGTTAGCAACCTGGCCATAGTTGATGCCAATGGAGGAGACGATGAGAGGAAGAGAGAAGAGAGCAAGGCATAACAGATAGAAGAGGGACTCAGAGGAAGCCATGGATGAAGTGAGAAAGAGAGAGAGAGGAAGAAGAAAGAAAGAAGTGAATGGTTGGAAGCAAAATGATAGAGGAGGGAGGCAGTGATGGGACCAGAGCGTTAGGATTCACTAAAATTCAAAGAAAATAGTAATAAAGAAATAATGAAAAGGAAGAAAGAGAGAGAGAGAGTAATGTTGGTTTGGATGAGCTGGAAGTCAGTGTCTGTGGAGCAGTAGAGAGAGCATCTTTCTTGTTTTAATTGCCATTTGCTTCATCTCTTTGATTCTCACTTCCTCATGACAGATCATTCTTGTCTTCTTCTCTCTTGGTGCTCACATTTACAACAGTTGCTGGGACAGCTACATGGAGACACAACACCACTTTAACATTATTCTCTCTCTCGACTATTGCACCACTCATGTCTTCCAAGTAGCCTGTTTGCTTAGTTAGTCTTTCTAATACAATCAAAACTAAAACACATTGACTGAATCCTCCTCAGATTTAAGTATATGACCTTAAATTGCTCTTTATACCCATACTAACAACTGATTTTACCAAACATTGCCCATGATTCAAAAGACGTGGTCAGTGCAATCGCCAAATATGTTTGTCTCATGCAAGTAAATGCATACCAGAAAATGCGATAGGCAATAAATACGAAACAACAACAAAGGGTTCAATTAAGCATTCCTTGAAGCAAAGTGGGACAAAGACAACAAAGGATGGTAATAATTTGTGAATACAAGAGTAAAGTAGAAGAAAACAGGAGATGACCCAAGTGACGCACTCACGCTTTGTAAGTCAAAACCAAAGCTTTTGCATCACCCAAGCTTTAAGAATAGTATTTGAAATTGAATCTATCTGTGTGCTGTGATCAGCGTCTCTATAAACCTCAAACCATCAAGCCTCGGCTCAAATTTCTCAGACCCATCCGTCTTCCTCGATTCCCAGCCCTGGTCAAATTCATACATCCACATTTCAATTTCAAAACCGGAACAATGGATTCGAAATCGCAGATCTATAACCGAAATATAAAAAAATGAAACCTTAGGGGAGATAGGAGGAAGAGGGGAGGAAGAAGAGAGGGCAGCGGTGGAGACGGCAATGACAGAAGCAACGACACCGCTCGAAAGCTTGGTCGTCATCATCATCTTCTTGGGATACGACGACGCCGGATCTCGACCACCACCGACTCTCTGGACCTGCGTTACGCTTTCGTTTCTTTTGAGCTTTTATTATTATATCAAAAAATTTCAGTTAAACCAATATTGCCCTTCCCTTTTTATTTACAAAACATATAAGAAATTGTTTTCTCTTATATTCCTATTAATTAATTAATTACAACCAAAAAGACTATCTGAATTTTAAAGTAACGTAAAATCAACATACGCTCTTAAAGTTTGAGTAGGTAGAAGATGAAACGGATGCCAACAATGTGAATGGTAAATTGGAAGAATTTAATAACAGGTTTGGTAGAAGTGGTACTACTAGCCACTAGGGTCCCAATAACCAACTTCATCAAATTAAATAATTGTATGTTTGCATGTTTATTTAGAGGATCCGAAGAGTATCATTAATTTACAGTTTATTAGCATCTTCTAAACTCACAAATCCTTTCTTTTATATCTTGTACTATTTTAGTTTATGTTTTATAAACTAAAACATTGTACACTTTCAGACCCAAAAAAAAACAGACTTATGGCTATTCTTATAACCATTAGCACCTGAATCCAAAGTATTTAAACACTTAAACATTATTTTGGACATAAAGATGATTTCAAAATAAACAAAATCATATTCTCTCATCCTATTTGGTTTAAATAAGTAAGAATAACGCAATTAAGAGAGACAAAGAGATCAGAAATAGGGTCATATATAGGACTTGTAAACATAGTTGCAGTTGCAGCAACTCATTGTTCTGTGTGGTAGAATAACATAATATCTCCTAAAATCCTTTTCCTTTGAATATTTTTGTGAAGCTTTCTGATCCTCCATGATTATATATTATGTCCGTAAATAAATGACATAAAGTTATATTAACCAAAAATATAGACCCAAAAAACAAAAACCAAAATAGTCTAAAATGATCATTTGGATTAGGCTACAGATTCTTTGTGATAAGTAACAAGTCTAAGCAATTAACACAATGCTTCCTAAACTCCATATCCATGATAGTTAAGTTCACTACTATCCGGAATAAGTGTTGCATAAAGATTTAAAATTTTTTGGCAATATAGCATTGCAAAATTACAATAAAATAGGAATAAATTTTGCATAAAGATATCATTAAATAAAAATAATAATCGAAACAAGAAAGAAAGAAAAAATCTCTAATTAAATAAAAATAATAATCGAAACAGTGGAAATATAATTGAACCAAATATATTAGGGGATATAGAATTTTATGCGTTTATGAGTTTGTGGCCATTATCTTCTCAGAGTCTCTGCTCTTAGCTCAGAGAGAGAGGGAAGAGAGATGGCGAATTCCATTTCTTCAATATCTCTTCCGCGATGTTTTGTCTTTAACAAATCAAGTCCATGGCCGAGCTCCACCAATCTCATCTTCAAGAATTCATCAAAGCATCTTCATCATCCACTCCTCTCTCTTTCTTCTTCTCCAGCTTCAGTCATAGAAACTGATGACAACGACGACCTCACTTTCAGGTACCCTATTTCTTCTCTTCATCTATTCATTCCATTGGCAAACTTTAAAGTACGCCCAGCTAATCCAATTTCGTTAAAATTAAAGATTGGAGATTGTAGGACTTGATTCAGGCATGGATGTTAGAACTCTGCTCTGTTGTTTAGTGAATGATGAATCATAAGTTTATTGGATAAATTGGAGATTGTAATGGACAACTTAGTCTCTACCATAAGTTCATGAATGAATTTGGTAACAATGGTCGCAATGGCTTTGGTGTGTTTGTAGTCTATTATTGAAAGATGAATCTCCAATTTGGCTCAAGTGAATTCATCTCCTAGTCTCAGTGTATATAGTAGTAAGTAGTAACGTGAGGAATGAAACAGTGGTTGCAGGGGATGTGGGAAAGAGGAGAAAGAGAGTGGATGTAATGGTGATGGAAGGATTCAAGGTGGCATTGCAACTGTGCCTGGTTTTGGTTGGTGGCCCATTAAGGCTTACCGGCCCTGTCCTGCGTTTGTCGAGGCTGGAGGTAGATACCGCCGCATTGGACAGAGCATGGACGAGGTTGCATTTGGTCGTGGTGACTCTAAATCCTCTACTTCTACTGACACCACCGATTCACAGCTTAGGTATGTTGTATCATTACATTCAATCAAATTGCAGCATCTTCCTACGTTTTATAAACTAATTGTACAAGATTGTCAAACTGATATTTGATAGTTTATTTCTCTCTTTGTTGGTTTGCAGCAATAAAAAGGCAAGTTCAAGCAAGTGATACAAGCGAGCCAACTTTTTTTCTTTCTTCTTTTCGGAATTTGTAATGATAAATTCATTGGGCTTGAACATATTGTCGGCCCAATTACAATCATACGACCCAATAGTTAAAACGTTAAAGGAGATATGTCTCATTCGTGGGACTCAAAACAAAAACCCTTTGGTTTCTCTTTGTCGGCGAGACATTAATGGAGGAAGTAGCGAAGGAAGAAGTAGAGATCGATAAGGACGTAAGGAAGAAAATAAGGAAAACAGTGAAGAAGATCTTGGAAGGATCGAGCTTGTACAAGATGACAGAGATGAAGGCGCGAGAAGAAGCTTCATCTAAATTGGAACTCGATCTCTCTCAAGATGCGTACAAGGACATTGTGAGAGAAGCAGTTGAAAGTTTCATCGAAGAAGCAGTAAATGTGGTGGGAAATAAGATTGTGAAGATTCAGAATTATACGAATGAAGAAGAGGAAACGAAGACGCCGACGATAAAGAAGCTGAAGAAGAAGAAAAAGTCAACAACTACTGATACTTGAGATATGGATAATAGTTTCTGATGTCAAAGAGTGTCTCTTTTTTCGATTTTGCTCACTTTGGTTATTGCTTTTAGCCGACACTTGCTGTTCTACAAACAAAAAATTGACATGGATTGGACTTTGTGTAAAACCCAAAAAGGCCCAAACCCACAAAATGCAAAAGCCTAGTTGACCTCTTAACGCGTGTCTCAACTCAAACTGGTCCGCATAAAGCGGCGAGAGAAGTGCAAGTGTTCCATTGAATTGAATGTGTGTGAACGCACATATAAGAACAAAGACCCTTTGAGATTCACAGTTTGTTTAAAGTCGTTCATCTCCGACAATAACATCTTCTTGGGCTCCACTTCTTTACACGTCGTGGGTCTCATGACGCTCCAAATACGAATGCAGATATTTGCGACTTTTTATCTTTCTTGCATAACAACAAATTTAATGGCGCTCCAAAAAACGATATTTCTTATGTGGAACCTGTTTTCTTAACGTGTCTTTATCTAGTATGATAGATAGTCAATTTGCTGTTTCACATCCCTATTTTTTTATTTGGTTTAAACTTCAAAGTTCAAGCCATCCCTTTATTGACAAAATTGCTGCTTTTACTACACTTTCCCACCTAATTCTTTTATGTTCAAACCATTTCTCGCTTGCTAATCTTTCATTTGATTGTGCTGCAAATAAAGAGTGTTATATGAAACTCTATGATAGAAATAGAAATGAAGAAGAGAAAAATGAAACATAAAATGGATAAAAAGAGTTCATCTCATATAATCCCCTATTATGGGTTGTATACATATGTTACTTTTATTTATAATTTACACAAACCAAACAAAGTGAAGAATTATCAATTCTTCATCTCCCCCACACAAAAATAGGCAATCTTCTAAATTTTCTCCCACAGAGTCTGTATGGGTAAATACTTGAAAAGAAACCACCCTATAATAATACACCATTTCTTTCTTTCTTTCTTGACACAATTATTAATACTCCTCCTTATACTGTATATAGTCGGGTATCTCTCACTCTTTCTTTCTTGTGGATTTCAAGTAACCAAACCACTCCACTATGTTGTGTTCAGAACTGTTAATCCCAATTCAAGGGTTTTGGTCAGCAAAAATGTCCAATAGAGAAAGCACCTGCCAAACACACAACATCCAAAACTTAAGACTTTGATCTACAAACAAGTAGCAAAACCAATTATGAAATGAATGAAAGGAACAAAAGACGTACCTCAGGGACACTGAGTTCGAGACGGAACTTAGGACCGTCGTAGTGGTGCAAAATGGGTCGGAAGGAGTCTTCTTCCAATGGTACACACACTTTCCTCGTTATAGCTCTCACCTTTACACAACACAACCCCAAACATTTCTTAAAAACCCCCTAAGATTAGACAAAAAGAGCAGAGAGCTTTTGGAATTGCATAGAAATAAGTTCAAGAAAACAGTAGTACCTGAGCAGGGAAACGAGATTCGCCAGGACTCTTCTTGTCTTCGAAAGCATTCAGCTCAATGTTTGTTCCTCCGAAGCTAGCTGCCTCGTAAATCCCATGAAGTTGGTGAGTGGAGTAGTTGTAGAGAAACAGAGGAAGTCCTGGAGTTATGGCTCTCACGGAGTCCCTGTATCGCGGGGGCAATCCTAAACAAATTCATCCCAACATCAAGATCAATCAATTGAAACAGAGAGATAAATAATAAGAACAGAGAGAAACAGAAAATAGAATAAGATCAAATACCAAAAAGCTGGCGTTTGAGATTCTCTTCCATGGTATCGTTGTTGCAGACGAAGATGTAACCACCAATGGTTTCATTTCTAGGCAAAGCCTCAGCAGGAGGAAGAGTCTTAAACCTCTTGTCCAAAGCATTCTTGTCGTCTTCGTTCCTCTGGTTGTTGTTCTGATGATTCTTCCTGTTCTTCTTTCCACCTTTGGAAACCTGATCTTCATCGATCCCTTTGTTCTTGTTGTTCCCTTGCTTGAGATTCACGTTGTAACCGTACTTCTTCATGGACGTGTAGACCCCTTTGTTGAAATCTCCGTTAACGGCGCCAGACGGTGAGTAACCATTGACGTTGACGTTGAATTTCCAGGTGTCGTTGAACGGAGTGTTGAACTTGTCGATTGGGTTCAAATCGACGGTAGATTTTGATCCCACGGGTCCAAAACCCAAACTGCCTAAGTCGTTGTTAGAACCAGAAGACTTCCAGTTCCAGTTGGAATTGATGTTGTCGGTGGTCTTCTTCTGGTTCTGATTTTGATTAAAATAATAGTCGATCTGATTGTTGTTTTTGTCGGCAGCGATGTCCAAGTTACGACGCTCTTTGAAGACGGAGTTTGTGCTCCAAATGGAATCATTGAGCGACAGATTCGCTAAATTAGGAGTCTGCACTCTTAGCTGGTCGCTGAACTGCCAAAAAGATTGCTGATTGTTATTATCCATCTTCTCCGATCTGGTATCTGATAGAGTTGATATTGCGACTTAAGATTGTAGAAAAGTGAAAGCTTAGGCGATTTGTGAAGATTGAGAATAATTGATGTTAGGTTTTAAGGAGAGAAAATGGGTGACAAATGGGTGAGAATTATATAAAAAGATGAAGAAATGTTGTAAGCGTTTTATTGGAGCAAATGTGTCATTCAGTCGAAATTTCCACGAAGCTTACTTTCCAATTTTTATTTTTATTTTTATTTTTTGCCTAAGGTTGCGTGTGAATCTGACAAAGTTGATTACTAAATTAAATACAATGGATAATTACACACTAATATAATTTTAGCTCATAAATTTACATATATTAGCGAATGGTCTTTAGCCGAGCAGCAGTTGGTAAGTCTATTAAAGACAGACGCACTTATATGTTGAAGGGTTTCACCCACATTATGCAAGAATTTGATTAATGAGTTAGTCAATTGTGACCCAATATTAAAAAAAAAAAAAGTTTACATATATTAGTGTCACTTATGTCTGATTTTTTTGTTTGAATTTGTTTAGGTTTTGAATGAGCTTAAAGAAATTGGGAGAGTGAGATAACAAAGACGGCAGGTAGCGGAGACACGGTCTAGAAGAACAACTCTAGTTTACGTGGCAGACTCTCCAAAGATAATTTATTTTGTCAATAGTGACAAACAAATATTATTGTTTTCGCTTAAAAAATATAGTATAAAGTTTGAAAATAGAGTTGATTTGTCTTAGAGGCTAAGGCATGTGGACCAAACACCAAAACCGCGTTGACGAGAAGAAGCGAGTGTGTCAGCATCAAGTTTTGAGACTCTCCCTAACACGTAGTACTATTAATACCCGGAAGCTTCTACTGGCGGCCTTTATTACCACTTTTGACCCATTCTTTTTGGGTTTAAACAGGCCCATTTATGGCCCAAATAGAAGCGCAATGTTATTCTTTTCTTCCATCTCCGCAGGAGAATCTATTCCTCGGTCGGTCTTGGGCTACCGAGACTGCTTTGAGTGCAAGACAGTCCGCACCTTGTGTTAGCGACCTACCCAATACTTTTGAATACAAAAATACGCAAAGTATTTCGTAGACCTCTTGGCAAAAACCACAAAGTAGAAAAATGAAAAGAAAATGCACTGAGTCTATTATTTTTTTCATTATTAGCTCTTTGACATGATTCGATCACATTGTTATCTCTCCTCTCTTCTGATCAAAAGCTGTTAACATATATACCGGAGCACCAAGAGTGGGAACTCAAAGCAGAATTACTTGTGTTCCAATCCAAATAAACCACACCTTGCAACTTGCAACGACATTTCTGTCTCTGCAGCTCATCAACCAGACTGAGCTTGAGCGTCTCATATAATTGTTATTCTTTATCAGTTTTTTTTTAGTCAAAAACTCTGTATCGTGTATGACTTACACGAGTCACTCTATCTATCCACACACTTTATCTGATTCATTGTGTATTTTGGCTCTGTTCGTTCCTTCTCGTGCCTACGAATCTCAAATCAAAATGATTCAAGGAGAATTTTGTCGTCTGTTATGTCACATGAATCATCTATAACCTCATAAAGGCAACTCCAAAAATGTGCCCGTGATTGATTTTTGATTCCTCTGTCCCACTTCTTCTTGTTAATATCTGTGGTTATTTTTTTTGTCAAGAAAGGGACAAGACTATCAAAATTGTTGAAAAGTTTTCTATTTAATTCACAAAATGTTAAAACTAATTCTTCTCTACTTTCTGCTCCATTAATTTCCAACTACAATACAATTTCCTTTCGATTTTGTTGACTTGTGCTATTTTATAAATGATCGAATCATTATTATGGTTCGATAATATCACAATTCACAATCATCGTTTTAATAATTGAAAAAAAGTGTGGCCTAAATTATGTTTGATTTGTCGAGTGCTTTATAATATAGTAGTATTAAACTCTCATCGTTATTACTTAAATATTTTCCATTCGTCCTTTGATTGATTGATTCCCAGTTTGATTATTATTAGTTAGTAAGTAAAGAAAAGATTAACTTGTAATGAACGTATGGAATGTGTTAAAGAGTGTGCAGTGACTCCACTTGGGATCTTTCTCTCTCTCTCTTACTTACTTACTTACTTACTCCATTATCTTCTTCTTCTTCTCCCTCTCTCTCTTCTCATCAATGGAGAGCTCTACATCTCTAGCGATCGTTCTTCATCAATCTTCCAACCATGACGAACTCTTCATGAAACAGACCCTTCAATTCTCAGAAACCCTCAAGGTTTGATCCTCGTTTCTCTCATCCAACATAGATTGATCAATAGGATTCTGATCTTTTTTTACTCCATTCAAGATTCATCTTCTGTTCTGTTATCTTTTTGGTGTTTTAAGGATTTAAAGAATCTGCGGAAACAGTTATACTCAGCAGCTGAGTACTTCGAAACATCTTATGGCAAAGATGAACACAAAGAAACGTAATTTACTTGTCTTTCTGAGTTTGTTTACAAGTCAGTGTTGTTGTGGGTGGTAAGTAAATTTGATGATGAATGATTGCAGAGTGATAGAGACGTTGAAAGAGTATGCAGCAAAGGCAGTAGTGAACACAGTTGATCATCTTGGTTCTGTCTCCGACAAATTCAACACCTTTCTCGATGATAACTCAACCCATTTCTCCAACACTCATCTTCGTTTATCTTCACTTGAACAAGTACACATTCACACTCGAATCTTGAGTATGAAATTCTTGGAAACTGTCTCCTCACATTGTGTGTTGTTTGATGTAGAAGGTGAGACTATGCAGAGAGTACACGGGGAAGAGTGGGACTCATCAGCATCTGCTTCTCTTTCAGTCTCCTCATCATCATAAGCGTTACTTCTTTCCTCGTATTACCATTTTTCACCCTCAATTGTTCCCTTCACTTCAGTCAGTATACCTCCTTAATCTCTGATGATCTTTATTTAATGACAGAGCAAGGCAGAGGAACAAGTTTCTCTGCAGGAGAGGACTCACATCGGTTCAAGAATGGTAATTTTATATCTGAACAGTTTGATTTGTTTTTTGAGTTTATTATGTTATCTGAACCTTTTTCTTAATCTGCTTCAAAGCTGTTCGATCAACAATACTAGAAAACCACCCAAATCCTGCAAGGTAGAACCTTGATTCTCAATTTCTTTTTCTCATTATGTGTTCTGGTTATACTGTTTGTAATGCGGTTGGTTGGTTGGTTGGTTGGGGTGCAGGAAAGCTAACAAAACAGGAAGCTTCTCATTTTCACCCATTCTACACAACAACATCAGCAGCAACAGAACACCAAGTAGTTAGTATACATCAACTAAACAATGATACGTCTTTACTTGGCTTTTGTCAACACTAATTTCAGACGATTTAAAGTGTGTGTGTGTGTGTTAATGTTGCAGGTAAAAGAACAAACTCTCCAATGAGATTTCCTCTCTTACGTTCTGGATCTCTACTGAAACGTTCAAGCTCCCCAAGCCAGCCAAGAATCCTGGTATGTATAACACTACTTGTATATAAACTATAGCTTAAAATTCTAAGAATTACTGAATAATGTATGCTCTGTTTCATTGATAAATAAGGCCTTACCGGAACCACAAAGAGCGATATCAGTGTCGAGAAGTACAGAGATAGTGGAGATAAAGCAATCTTCATTGAGAAAGGGGAAGAAGAGTCTGATGCTCAAGGCTTTGATGAGTATGAGCAAGTCCAGAAACTAGATCTCCCCCTTGTATTTTTGCACTAATGGTAATCACAAAATTAGTTCAAAATTAAGAAGTGAATATAAGAAAGTATCACGCTCAATATCGATCTTCTTAGATGATTTAATTGAGAAATGGTGTGTAAATTTGCAGGTGTTAGTTTCTTTCTTCCTTGTACACTCTCTCCAACTTTGGCTTTTAGACTTTGGAATTGCCAGGACGGCAAGGTAGTTGGAAAATGCAGACTGGGGAATTTGGGAGGTCGAGAAGGACATTGAAAGAAAGTTTAATTCCTCAGGAGAATTAGAAATACAAGCTTTGTAAATGAGAATGCAACATGGTTGAATGTTGTAATGGACACCAAAATAAGGCTGCAAGATGATATATAAGATTTGTTTAAATCAATTTAATGTTGCTAATGTAATTGCTGAATGCCTCTATTAGGCCAAAGACTAATAATTTGTTTGAGGAAAGTGTCTTAGCTGGTTTTGTGCACAAAAAGACAAGATCCATATCATATAATAATACACTATGAGTGGTCGGCTAATTTGTTTAATGCATTTGGTTTACCAAATCATTGAATATTCGAGGTAAAAGACTAAACATGTATGACGAGGGTAGAAGGGTTTGTAGAAATTGATCCTCACAAAACACAAAAGTGGAATCTGTGTAATGGCTCAGGCTCATGGGATGTTTGCTAATACAACGGAAGAAGATAGAAGGAGTTGACTTTACGACTTATTGTTGTACAAGTTAGTGAGTGAAGATAGTGTCAGCTGTCAGCACCATAGAAAAAGAAAAAGGAAAACTTAAAATAATGGTATGTGAAGTGAAGTATCTAGGTTGCTTCGGCGGAGGAGATGAGAAGCAGCTAACCAATCACGTTCCTTCCTCTTCTTTGCCGTTGGTTTTTATATGATTAATAAATGCCAACGAAGATGCAGCAAATGTTCCTGGAAAGTCTACGCTTTCCTTTCCTTTGATAAGTCTCTTTCACCTCCTTTGTATAAAGTCGTCCATTTGTTCTGAATCGCTTCAATTCACTCCAACGTACACTCAGGTGCATAATATTCCCTGCCCCCTCTTTCGGGTTTTTTGAGATCCCAATTCCTCCACATTGATCCCTTTTTTAAACGGTCTTTTTGTTTTTCGATTAGATTTTTTCAGCATACAAGTTATTGTGATGGATACTGCACCTCTGCCATTTGACGGTGAAGCTGATAACTACGATGGTGTGACCGTAACCATCGGAGAACGCATGGATCCTAAAGTCTTTACCCAAAGGCTTAACGCTTCACTTACGCTATGGAGAACGCAGGTACTACCCAATTTACTTCACATGTTGATCAGTTGAAGATATGAACTCTTAAGGGAGAAGAATCTCAAGTTTGATTATTTCAGGGGAAGAAGGGAATTTGGATCAACCTGCCGCTTCAATTTGCTAATCTCGTTGAGCCTGCCGTTACTGTAAGTTGTTTATATGATTGATTGGACTATTTGGTTGTTTAGCTTTAGTGAAAGACTCTGTGATGAATGTAAATCTATTGTGTTTGGTGAATCTTCAGAAAGGATTTAGATATCACCATGCCGAGCCTGCTTATTTGATGCTTGTATCTTGGATCTCTGACACCCCTGATACCATCCCAGCCAACGCTTCTCATATTGTAGGCGTTGGTGCTTTGGTCCTCAACAAAATTACTCGAGAGGTGACCAACTGTTCCCTTCTTTGAATCTCAAGATAATGAAGAAGATCAGAGTTTCGCACATATTGCTTATTAGTTAATGATTACTTGTTTTATACTCGTAGCTAATACTCTGGTTCTTTGTTCTTTTGCAATGGTGTTTGTTTAAGATAACATTACTTTGACTAAATCGAGATGAACCACTTCAATGAGCAGGTCCTCGTTGTCCAGGAAAAGAGTGGTTATTTCAGAGATAAAAATGTGTGGAAGCTGCCTACTGGTGTTGTCAACGAGGTGATTTACATCACTTCTTTTCTGTAATGTTTATTGTGCCATTTAACTTTTATAATCGTGGTGAAAGACAATAACAAGTAATATAGTAGAAACGAGATTCATGAGATCTCAGTGAATGGAGCTCCTAGGATCCAACGCTATTAATGCTGAATGAGTATTGAATGAACTAAATCTCTTCCCATGTGGGTCAAACCTAGCATCCAAAGAGAACTTGATCAGCTTTGAAGATATTTCCATGGCCCAACTATAAGCTATAGGTCTCCTATATCAAGCCTTGGACTGTGTAGCGGTCTAGAGATGTCTTGACTCTTAACTTGGTTAGAGAGCACTTGGCGAGGTTTTAGCTCATAAAGGGTGTCAGCTTATTGTTTAAGAGAGTAATTTCTAGGCTGTGGTGGGGGATTTGATTGACAGTTGAGGGTTATTGGTGAATTAGTAAAGATACGTTATTGATATAGTACAAAGACGTGACTGATGTTGGTACATGGAATGATGATTGTTGATATCAAGTTTAAATATGAAAAAAAGATTGTCAAAAATGAATTTCTAACTGTTTCTTCTGCTTCTAACTAAATTCTTCAAATTTCACAGGGTGAGGACATTTGCACTGCAGTGGCCAGGGAAGTGCAAGAAGAAACTGGTGTATGAATCTGACTTTCACCAACATTTTTGTAAAGAATCTTCAATTTACCGTTCTCATGTATAATTTGTATTCTTTTTTATTGAATTTTGACTTCAGATTACTGCAGAGTTCGTTGAAGTGTTGGCTTTCAGGTAAATGATGTTTTGATTGCCTTGGAAACAATTTGATCTGGCTAACCGTATTGGTTCCTGATTGATTTACTCTTTACTGACAGGCAAAGCCACAAAGCATTCTTGAATAAGAAGACAGATATCTTTTTCTTGTGTGTCTTAACTCCGCTGTCCTACGAAATTACTGAACAAAAATCTGAGATATTGGAAGCTAAGGTAACCACCTTCCGGACTTTCCAAAAATATTAAAGTTAGTGTTATTCTCATTCAGTTTCACCTGAGCTGGTATATTGTTTCACAGTGGATGCCAATCCAAGAGTATGTAGAGCAACCATGGAACCAGAAGAAAGAGATGTTCAAGTTCATGGCTGACATTTGCCAAAAGAAGTGTGAGGAAGAATACAAAGGATTCTCCAATGTGGCGACTTCCACATCATCTGGTAAGAAGAGCTTTATATACTGCAATGCTGATCACGCCAATCACCTTTTAACAACTGCCCGTGACCAAGCCTCCACTTCTCTCTGATTTTCATTCTCATTCACTTCTGTTGGATTTTGCATTTGTGTCCCTTGTTGACAAAACACCAAACTGTGTTCTGATTTGTAATAAATTGCGTTTTCTCGTAATAGTTAATTTTTTTAGTCTTAACTAATTTAAAGATCTATTTTATTTTATACAGTAATAGTTATTTTTTTAGTAATTGACATTACACAAAACACCAAAAATAACATCAGTTGAAAAATTAATTTTTATATAATCAGTAAATTTTAAAACATAAAATAAAATAACATAAATTTTATAAAAATAAAATACTAGCTTATTTATGGTTGATGTTTGAACAAAAAGAAATGATGAATAGAAGAATTAAGTAATTGTAGACTATAATACGTAAATAGTAATAAAATCATTGAAGAATTGAGGAATCTAAAATTTCTACAAATTGAGCTGGTACAATTATGAATTTTTTTTTATGGTCAAGAGATTTTATTCATTAAACTTATTGTGGTCTTGTGATTGGATTATTGAGAGATTGAGAATGAAGTTAAACAAGCGAAAGAGATAACAGAATAATACTCATTTCAGCTTAATTTGTTGTTACAGAAGGAAACAGACTTGTATAAAGTCTGTGAATGTTTAACAAACTGCTTAAACCGGAAATTAAACATAAATTGGTTATAAAACTGAGTGAAACACTCAATACACCCCCTCAAGCTTTAATTTGGATGCAGATAAAGGCTTGAAACATACATTTTAGACAGCAAAGTATGAAACTGAGATGATGCAAGTGCCTTTGTCAAAATATCAGCAATTTCGTTGTGGGTGTTCACATGAAAAGTATTGAGAAAACCTTTCTTCATTTGATTCCGAACAATGTGGCAATCAATCTCAACATGTTTGGTCCTCTCATGGAAGACATAATTTGAAGATATGTGAAGTGCAGACTTGTTGTCACAATATAGTTTGGCCGGAGCTGAAGGTGTAATTCCAAAGTGTGTGAGTAGTTGATTAACTACGTCTTGCTTCTTTGACTTCCAGGAAATCAATGAATCTCCCAAGAATACACAATATCCAGAGATTGACTTGCGATTATCAGAACAAGCAGCCCAATCTGCATTAGCAAAAGCATTAAGGCAAATATATGTATTTGCAGAATAAAACAGGCCTTGTCATGGGTTAGATTTGATGTACTTGACGATCTTGTGTGCAGCAGTGAGATGAACATCTGTTGGCTTTGAAAGAAACTGACTTAACTTATGCACAACATAAGTGATATCATGTCGCGTTATTGTCAGGTAAAGTAGCTTTCGAATCAGCTCTCTATATGGCTTCGGATCTGTAAGTAGAGTACCAGAATCTGAACTCAATTTTACCTTGGGATCCATAAGAACTGAGCTTGGTTTACAAGCAAGAAGACTAGTCTCTGCCAAAATATCCAAGGCATATTTTCTTTGACATACAAAGATTCCTTTGGATGATCTTGCAATTTCCAATCCATGAAAGAACTTAAGAGGTCCTAAGTCTTTTATCTTGAATTCCTTTTTTAATAGCTCCTTAAGTTTTGTAACTGCAACATCATTGTTACTTGCTATTGCAATATCATCAACATATACTAAAACGGCAATGAAGGAGGCTTCTTTTGATTTTCACAAATAATGTATTGCCAGCTTCTGACTGTACAAAACCAGCTTTGAGTAGAACAGAGGAGAATCTTTTATACCATTGTCTCAAAGCCTGTTTCAATCCGTAGATAGACTTGTGAAGACGACAAACAACATTTTCTGGTAAAGTTGTACCTTCACGTGGAGTATAACCTAATGGAAGGTCCATATATATCTCCTCATCCAAAGTCCCATGAAGGAATGCATTGGATACATCCATCTGTGATAAGCTCCATCCATATCGAGCTGCCAATCTTAACATCATCTTGACATAAGTGAGTTTAGCAACAGGTGAAAAAGTGTTTATATAGTCTACTCCTTTTTGCTGTGTAAAACCCTTAGCAACTAAATAAGCTCTATGACGCTCAATTGTTCCATCCGAGTTGTATTTTATTGTGTAAACCCATTTACAGCCAACAACATGTTTACCCGGTGGAAGAGATTCAACCGTGAATGTGTTTTGTTCTATAAGAGCATCAACTTCTGAATTCATTGCTTTAGTCCACTTATCTGACTTAATGGCATGTGCAAATGTTTTAGGTATTGTTTCTAAAGAAATGGCAAGAATATAGAATTTATAATCTGGAGAAAATTTATTATAGGAGACAAAATTGGAAATAGGATAAAGAATAGAAGTAGGGTGAGGTACCTTTTGTGTGAGATAACAATGATACTCAGATAAGTGGGTTGAAGCCTTAGACTATTCAAAGTAACCTTAACAATCTTACTTTCCAACATTCCACTAAAGATAAGTCTAATTTTATTTAATTATTGTAATGCCTAATTAATTTCGCATACTATAACCAATATATTTCTCTAAGACTAAATTCGATTTTAAATACAGTTTATTAAAAGAGGTAACTTATACAATACTAAAAAAGAAATTTTTTTCTAAAATTTTTGTATTCATTAACCACAATTATTTATACCTTATCGAAAATTACTATTTATATATTCATATAACAATTCATAGCCAAAATACAAAGAAAATTCAATGATATACTCCGATTGCATTGCCTTACCATATAATAAACCATATAAATATAAAACAAATCGTCACACAAAACCAATAAATAAACTTATGTTGCACATATAGCTAATTGAATTCCCACATGTTTAAATTACAACAGCATATCCAAAACCTATACCTAAGTATAATAATGAATATGCATACTAGGGTGTTAATGCAGGCTTTAAATTCGCGGGTTATGCTTAAACCGCTCTGCTATAGAGCATGTTAAGGTTATATATTTTACGTCCAAATAAAAAGCGGGTTTTGCGGGTTAGCCCATCATGTACAACATGTTAATGCGGGTTTAACCATTTGGTCAGTGGGTCGATCCGCGGACATAAAAAATTACAAAAGTGATTAAAATTTATAAATAATCAAACTAAATGAAAAATTATAATGTAGGGTAATATATAATTTTAATATAAAACACAATCATCTTTTAATTTTGTAAAGTCAAACCCTACAAAATAAATTAACGAATAATTTTACCTCTTTTATTTATCAAATTTATGTTTTATATTATTAAAAATGTTTTGCAACATATAAATTGTGCATCTTATAGTTTTATAATCTTGTTTCTAATACAGCTTTATTTAAATTTTATTTTATATATTAAAATATAAGCACAATTAAAAAAAACCACACCGCATAACCTGCAGTCATAAAATGAGGCGGATTAAGGTTTCATATTTATGACTATGGGTTATGTGGGCTGACTCATTTAACCCACATAAAAAATTGAACCCGCAGCAGAGCGGGTTAAATGGGGTGGGTTAACCTACATTGACACCCTTAATGCATACTATGGAGACAAATATTATTGGCAAAACTGCTGACAATATATATTTGTCATTGTTGTAATGTTAAACAAATGCTATCTACAAAACTTACCAATTTTAAAAGCCTATTTATTCTTTCTCAAACAATTTCATAAATGTGGCGCTACCGGTTCGGATACCATCCTAGTACTAATAAAAGGGGCAAGAAAGTGTGGGCCCAACAAGTAAAAAGGGAGAGGCCCATCGTGTAGAATATGGAAGAAGAAACGAAGTAAGCAACGGCCAGGATTAGTCCAACACAAGAGGCAATCTGATTGGTTGGGCTTGTAGATCGTCGCGAGATGATTGGTCCACGTAGTCCAAGATGACATAAGTTTTTATGTACTCGTCTTCCGGGAAAAGCGACTACTTCACCATTACCTTCGGCCACTGAACCTATATAATATAACCCATCCAACTCCTCCTGAGCCCAACCAGAATAAGGCTATTCTGTTTTACAAAACTGTATTCGAGATCTTAACCGAAGCAACTAAAGAGAGTTTCTACGCATAGTTTTCGGTATGGCTCGCTCGTTCGGAGCACAAGGCACTGTTGTCCTAGCGATCATCTTCTTCGGTGAGTCCTTTTTGCTCTACTAATAAGTCTCTTCTTCTTCGATTCCCCTAGATCTTTTGAGTTTCTTTAAATTCACCTCTGCAGTTTTGCTTGATCACATTGCTTTTGAATCATACGAAACGTTTTGTTGTTCCTCGCTTTGAATGTGTTTGGTTGCAATTCTATGATCTGAAGATTAGATCTCATTTACAGACGACGTTAGTAGGATGCTTATTCAGAGATATATTTTATGGATAATGTCGTAACAAATTTGGAAATCAAGTATTGAATTGGGAGATCCCCGTTTTATCATGGTAGTTTATTGATGATTGTGAGTTTACGCTTTCAGGATGTCTATTTGCGTTTTCAACTGCAAAAGAAGAAGCCACCAAGTTGGGAACAGTTATAGGAATAGATCTTGGTACCACCTACTCTTGTGTTGGTGTTTACAAGAATGGTCATGTTGAAATCATAGCCAATGACCAAGGAAACCGTATTACACCTTCATGGGTTGGTTTCACCGACTCCGAGAGGCTCATTGGTGAGGCTGCTAAGAATCAAGCTGCTGTTAATCCAGAGAGGACCATCTTCGACGTCAAGAGATTGATCGGGCGAGAGTAAATATATTTCCACTTTTTCTCGGTTGGTTCTCTTTTACTAACCTTGCATGGAATGTTGATTTAATTCTCTCTGTTTGTCCTTTTTAAATTATTGGCAGTTACAACGATAAAGAGGTCCAAAAGGATAAGAAACTTGTACCTTACCAAATTGTGAACAAGGATGGTAAGCCTTACATTCAAGTCAAGATCAAGGATGGCGAGACTAAGGTTTTCAGTCCTGAAGAGATCAGTGCCATGATTCTTGTTAAGATGAAGGAGACAGCCGAAGCTTACCTTGGAAAGAAAATCAAGGACGCTGTTGTGACCGTTCCAGGTTAGCTTATTTGTGAATTCCGGCTCATTATATATCGTGGAGAAATTATATATATATGAATAGTTGATTGATTCTTTATCTGGCGTTGATTATGTGCAGCTTACTTTAACGATGCCCAGAGGCAGGCTACTAAGGATGCTGGTGTGATTGCTGGACTCAATGTAGCCAGAATCATTAACGAACCCACTGCTGCTGCTATTGCCTATGGTTTGGATAAGAAGGGTGGTGAGAAGAACATCCTTGTCTTTGACCTTGGTGGTGGTACCTTTGATGTCAGTGTCTTGACCATTGACAACGGTGTGTTCGAGGTTCTTTCCACAAATGGTGATACTCACTTGGGAGGTAATATACTTGTGACCACGAATGAATTTCCATCGTTAAATCATATATTTAACATATGTTCAGAATGGAGACAGCATCAACATTGAGAGATTCATTGAGTGTGGTGTTGGCGCTAACATTTTTTTTCTGTTGTTGTGATCTGTGCAGGTGAGGACTTTGACCACAGAATCATGGACTACTTCATCAAGTTGATTAAGAAGAAGCACCAAAAGGACATCAGTAAGGACAACAAGGCTCTTGGTAAGCTCCGAAGGGAATGTGAGAGGGCAAAGAGAGCTCTTAGCAGCCAGCACCAAGTCCGCGTGGAAATTGAGTCCCTCTTTGATGGTGTTGATTTCTCTGAGCCACTCACCAGGGCTCGTTTCGAGGAGCTTAACAATGACTTGTTCAGGAAGACCATGGGACCTGTGAAGAAGGCCATGGATGATGCTGGTCTACAGAAGAGCCAGATCGATGAGATTGTCCTTGTTGGTGGAAGTACTAGGATCCCGAAGGTTCAACAACTGTTGAAGGACTTCTTTGAAGGTAAAGAACCAAACAAGGGTGTGAACCCCGACGAGGCTGTTGCTTATGGTGCTGCTGTTCAGGGTGGTATATTGAGTGGAGAAGGTGGTGATGAGACCAAAGATATTCTTCTTCTTGATGTTGCGCCACTCACTTTGGGTATCGAGACTGTAGGAGGAGTGATGACAAAGCTTATCCCGAGAAACACGGTTATTCCAACCAAGAAATCCCAGGTTTTCACAACATACCAAGACCAGCAAACCACTGTCTCCATTCAGGTCTTTGAAGGTGAACGAAGTCTAACTAAGGACTGCAGGCTTCTCGGGAATTTCGACCTCACAGGAATCCCACCGGCTCCAAGGTTTGCCTTCTCTTCTTTGTAACCCTTAGTAATGGTCATATCTGTTTTTAAACTGAACATGGAAATATAATCATCTTGATCTGGTTTTGGCAGAGGAACTCCTCAAATCGAGGTGACATTCGAAGTGGACGCCAACGGTATCCTTAACGTGAAAGCAGAGGACAAGGCGAGTGGTAAAGCAGAGAAGATTACAATCACAAACGAGAAGGGACGTCTGAGCCAAGAAGAGATAGACCGTATGGTTAAGGAGGCAGAGGAGTTTGCAGAGGAAGACAAGAAGGTGAAGGAGAGAATCGATGCCAGGAATGCTTTGGAGACGTACGTGTACAACATGAAGAACCAAGTGAACGACAAGGACAAGCTAGCTGACAAATTGGAAGGAGATGAGAAGGAGAAGATCGAAGCAGCGACCAAAGAAGCATTGGAGTGGTTGGACGAGAACCAGAACTCGGAGAAAGAAGAGTACGACGAGAAGTTGAAGGAGGTAGAGGCAGTGTGTAACCCAATCATCACAGCCGTTTATCAGAGATCAGGAGGAGCACCTGGTGCTGCTGGAGAATCACCGACTGAGGACGAAGATGAGTCTCACGACGAGCTCTAAGATGTTTCTCATCTTTGTAACCATTAGTGACCCAAGTTTTGAGCATGAAAGGAGAGAAACTTCTTTTTTTTTTTTAATTAATGGATTATTAGGAAAGGGGAGA
Source organism: Lepidium africanum (assembly GCA_900406405.1). Classification (NCBI taxonomy): domain Eukaryota; kingdom Viridiplantae; phylum Streptophyta; class Magnoliopsida; order Brassicales; family Brassicaceae; genus Lepidium; species Lepidium africanum. The sequence goes on from OVAX01001078.1 coordinate 24,879, forward strand.
AATTATGTAGGCGTCCCTTCTTCTTCTTTAGTCTCCCTTTATTTACAGTTTGTTCATTTGGATACCTTTTCTTCATAACAAATACTTTTTATCTTTTCTTTCAAACATACAAAAGAACACATGCTATAGACCGGAAATTATGTACACTATTGATTCAACACAACTCTGGTACAATTATTGTATCTCGTCTCCTTTTACATCCAATGGGGATTCTGCAGCTTTCTTCACTTGCCTGACTAAGATGTAGCATTTAAAAACGTTTAGCATTGACTTGAGATATTTAAGTGAGTTTTACGAAGAAGAACATTGTTGTTGCATTCCAAGTTTCTTTGGTAGATTACCTTGTGGGTCTTTGGGTGCCTCATAATCTGGTTTCCTATGTAGCTTTCTTAACAGTTGACAAGCTGAGGATGACATCTTTCTCCGTAGAAAGAATTCAAAAACACTAAAAAGGGAGTTTGATTTAGTGTACTTAATATACTATATTAGCAACTTCAATTCACGTTGATAACAGTTGTAATTTGATTCCTGTATATATCTCACACACACGGAAGGTGTCACACTATACATAGAGCATCAATGAGACCAGCTTAGCTCGTGACCCTTTTCTGCATATCTTAAGGCTAAGCGAGGTCCAACAACAAACCAAAGAATCCTGCACCAACATTCTCTCAATTTTCAAAATCCAACACTCTGCTTCTGCTTCTGCTTCTGTCTTCAGACCCGAATTGGTAAACCGTAGTTATGGAACACTCTGATCCTACCGTCCCAGGTTGCTGTCACAATCACAAGCCCCCACAAGTGAGGCGTCGAACCATTAACGTTCTGGCACACACTCCTTAAGAGCCTTAACTTGGATCTGCTGCTAGCTGTAGCTGAAACCGCTGCTGCAGCCGCACCTGCTACTACTCCAAGCTTCTCTTCCGGCCACGTTATTGCTCCTTTCAGTGGAGAGAAATACTCCATGGGGGCCGGAAAATGAGCAAACTTTTTGTCCAAATCTGCTATGAAACTGCAAAAACCATCCTCTTTCCCTTGGCCTAGCCATGGTATGGCAACAGACACGTTGTGTGAGACAAATCCTTCGTAAGATTTAATGGTTTTTGGTTTATGAGAAGATTCCTTAATGTTGGGCTGAGAGTAGTCCCAAACATGAATCCCTGAGTCCTCTATTGTTGAGACAATGTGTTTCCCATCAGATGTGAATGAAGCAGATGTTGGGCTCATCAATGTTGTTCCAAGACTTGAAGCTGCAAAACATCCACAAGATGACCTCAATCAATAAATGACATCCAAACTCACAAAAGGTATTCACCTAAATATACTCAAGAAACTTGCTTAGAACCTTTTTTAAGCTTGCAGATTGTATCCACTCCGCTGATTATTCGGATTTGAGAATCAGCAGAAGTAACCATCACTTTGTCTGAGCCCCCAGGAAAAAACTGAAAACCAGTGATTCTTTTGCTAGGAACCTTCTTCTTCCCATGTAAACTGATCTCCCTATCCAGCTGCAGCTGATTATCTGAAGTTCAAAAGATGATGCATATATCAAAACATAGATGATTCGATTTGCATGTTTTGTAATCTGCATTATAAAAACTTACCAATTGTATGGTAAAAGCGACATTCGCCGGTCATAGAACCTACTACTGCACCCTTAGCATCAGGGCGATAGCACAAAGCTGTAACAATCTCTCTAATATCTGTATAGTCCACAACCCGAAATCGTGAGACATCCCATATACGAACTTTACCATCAATTGATCCGCTTATGAAGTAATTATCATCCACAGGATTAAATGCCACACAAGTCACTGTAAAGAAGAGAAATAAGGTATAGCTGAGTGGGCATACCAAAGGCAGCATTGAAGAAGACAGATAAAGAAAGAAACTCACCAAAACTCTTATGAGAGAAAACTTTAATACACTCATTAGAAGAAGAACCAACTTGCCACAGTCGAACAGTCTCGTCCACTGAAGATGACAGTAGAAACTGCAGTACATTCACAAAATTATTAGTATCATCATCATCATCATCTCACCATAAAAAGACCCTATTAATTTAAAACAGAATGAGAAGTAATTTACCCCTTTCTCCGACCAAGAAAGATCCAAGATTTCACCCTTATGTCCTCGGAACTCATGCTGAGGGGTTTCAGATATACTGAAGACTCTTGAGGGTAACACAGAGCAAGTCGATTCTGACTTCTTCCTCAACAATCTTCTGCTCTTTTCGATCTTGTCATTCTCGGTCTTGAGAGGCTCAATCTGTGAATTGTCATTCATTCCAAAGTAAAAACGATTAGAGCTTGAATCAGACTCAGCCACTTCAAACTCGTTGTCTCTTCTCTCGTCTTCCGTAATGTTCCACACTCGCACAACACAGTCTTCACCAGCACTAGCTAAGTACTTTCCATCATGAGAAAACTTCATCACTACAATGGATCCATCGTGTGCTGAGAACTCTTGTCCGATACACAGAGACGAAAGCTCCTTGAATTGCTTTTTAAAAGACTGAACCCGAGTTATTTGCCTCCGTATCGACGATCCCACTGATTCACCATCACTACATTCGTCATTTTTGTCAAGAATATGAGTTAGCACACCTAGCTTCTTTAACCACCCTTTAGCTCCCTTTTTAGGCGAATCTTCGTAACGGCTTAATGAAGAGTTCTGAATATCTCTAAAGCTATCGGACTTAGAGGAACCAGATTCACTCAATCCCTCAGCAATGCTACTGCTATTACTGGAATAATCTCTCGTCAACAAAATTTGATCATCAATATTCTTTTCATGATCCTGAAAAGAACTTCTGAAACTAAATGTCTCAGCCAGAGAAGAAGTTGAAAACGATGAAACAGAGGATCCAGAGGATGTAGATTCATTTCTCAAAAACTTATTCTCCTCCTCATGATCAGTTTCAGACACAGAGCTTAGATGTTTCGAAACAGGAATTTGGTCGGAACAAGATTCATTTAACAAATCAAGATCAAGATCAACATCTCTTTTTTTGAAACTAAAGCCCATAGATTGAAAAAACTTGTGTCGACGATTGGTAACACTGTCAGGATTCATAGTCCAGAGATCTAAATCGCCAGTTGCTTCAACAAATTCATCTGCGACTTCAGAGACACAATCGGAAACAGATGAAACCTCTTCACGAGCATCAGAGAAACAGTCTTCCTCTTCCTCATTTCCTTGAGTTCCCATCACAGCTTCTGGTCAAAACACACAGAATCCACACACACAAAAAAGTCAATCCTCTAAAAAGGACCAAAATTTAAAACCATGGATCGAATTGTGAAAAAATCATCAAAAGGAGATTGCTTTGAAGGAAAGCAAACAACTTGAGTTTCGTTAGTTAGAACAAAAGAGGGAAAAGGAAGAGATTGTGAGGGATTGACTAACATCTTCACGAGGATTCAGCTCTTTCTTTAACTAAAGTCTTTGTATGATCTAAGTTATTGCACCGAATGGTCTATTGGCGAAAAGATTGCATAGATTGGATGGAGTCACCTCTTATAAGTCACCACACTTACCTCCTTGGAAGAGTTTTAACAACAACAAGCCAAAAAAAGGAAGATTTGATCTTGAGAGAAAGACAAAAGAGAGGAGAGGGTTAAAGAGCGAGATTCTCGGGGGAATTCAGAGTTGTTGTACTTCTTCGATGGTACGAAGAAGAAGTAAGGAAGAATGAAAGAAAGAAAGAGTACGAATCAAACGAACAAAAGATCCTTTCCTTTTTTGTCTTTTTGTCTTCTCTTTCTCTGTTCTTACGCTTTTTTTCTTTTAATAAATTTGGAAATGGTCAAACATTGTTTACTGAGTCAACTTTGCGTTTTCTAATCACACTTTTATTTCTATAATCCATTTACTCTCAAGTGTTATTTTGTCTAATGGACTTTTACTTTTCTTCTTCTCTAGCTACTACCTATGCTTTGATTTGTTCTCATTTCTCGTTTTGATTTGGTCATCGTTTGTTCAAGTTATTTCGTAGTGCTCTCTTAAATGTGACCCACCCACTCACTTAACAATTACAAATCACAGTACAAAATTGACAAACACAATAAAAAAAAACCCTATTTGTTTTCATTTTGGTTTTATATGTCCCAATAATTCATCGACATGACTAACAATAAAATTGAGAAAAAGACACACTAACAACAAGAAAATATGAACTATTGATTTGTTTTGTTGTGTGGTGGGAGCACGATTTTGTCGATACACACCACACGTGTGTGATAGAATGTCTTTCTTAACAATAAATCAATCAACAACTAAATGATAGAAAGATTGATAGACTATACAGTAAGTATGGTTGAAGGAATGTTGACCAGTTTGAAATAACCAATTTGTAAAGATAAAGAGGTATGGGAATAGTAATGATCACCATGCACACTCTTCTAAATGAGACTCCAAGGACTCATCAAGACAGCAGCTAATTAGTTAGTTAGTTAGGAGTAGAATAGAAGCAATAGTAATAATTACTGACAAGAAAACTAATCATTTAAAAGGAATCTGAAGTTTCACATGGTATTTGTCTTCTTCTCTAATCGGTGTTTGTTGCCTCTCTCTCATTTGCTCTTCTCAGCCTTTTTTTTTCTTTGTTTCCCTTGCTCACTATCTATATATAGCCCATTTACCTCTTTCTTTTCTTGTGATACAAGATTCAATTAAATATTGACTGTCATATTTTCCTAATATACAATCTTTGGGATGAATTATTGTACTCGATTTCACATTCTCATAAATATTCAAGAATCTCTCTCTCTCTCTCTCTATATATATATCAGAAGCAGTATGTATGTATATACAATAAAGTAATCGTCCCCAACTATTTATTCATTACTTCATTAAAACCCTAGCTAGTTTACTCTCTAAACAACTTGTGTTGTAACCAGACCAGTTATGGGATTATATGTACAAAATAACAAACTAATTAAGAGACAATGCACAAAATATATTATTAGATCGAATACGAATTTGACTCCCAAAATGAAAACGAAAAACAAGGAGTACGTAGAAAGGTTTGGATATGCAAATTACCATTTTCTTCAGTTGGGATTCAAATGACAGATATGCAAATTAAACCACTACTACTCTCGGCCATGTTAACCCAATCGAATCTTCTAGAATCAGCGAATTGACCGCATCAGGAGCCTCATTGAAAAAATGGAACCCAAGAGGCAAAGAGAAAGCATAGCTAGCTAATTCATCCGCCAGACGATTAGCTTCTCTATACACGTGAGAAAAACGGACTATCCAGTCCCTTGTAAGGAAGTCATGGCACAAACGTACCAAGAAAGATAAGGGGTGAGAACTCTCAATCCCCTGTGTCAAAAAATCCACTACCACCTTCGAATCGATCTCAACTTCAATCCGTGGAAGTCTCTTCTCCCAGGCTATGTAGAGTCCATAGTAAACCCCCACAGCTCTGCCATAGGAACGGAACATACTCCAATGTTAAGTGAGAAGCCACCGCACCATTCTCCAATCGAGTTCCGAAGAACTCCCCCAGCTGCCGCGCGGCCGGGTTGACCACGGACTGCACCATCAGTGTTTATCTTCCACCAAGTCTCGTTTGGTAGAGACCAACCAATCATGCGAACTTCAGTCTGTACCTTTTGCTGCAGATTACCGACACTCTCATGTGCTTTCATGACCTTGTGACAAATATTCTTAATAAAACGAACCTTATCGCGCCACACTCTGTTCTCCCCAAAAATGAATTCGCATCTCCACCGCTACTTTCGGCTTGACAAAACTGATAGGAGCACATACTCTGTTATTTATGACTTATATGTGAACTTAACTCTTCGTGTAGAATACACTTGTAACTTGTTTGATTTTGTTAAAATGTGATCCCACTGTAATAAATAATTCTGTCAAATCGAGTTTTTCTTTCTAATTTGCATAAATTTTGATATCCAATATCTATTTCAAAAGTAAAATTGAATATTTCTTTGATTACTTATCTTGAATATTGATCACTCACATTTATTGAAAATTCTCTGGGATGAAATTATTACATCTCTTAATATTCACGAATCTACATACCAGAAGAAGATTATCTATATATAAAATAAATTAATTCATTCAAAACCTAGTTTGCTTGCTAAACTTGTGTTGTAACCAGTTATGGCATTATACAAAATATGACTTTGACCCCCAAAAACGAAAACAAAGAAAAAAGAGAGTAGAAAGGTTTGGATGTGATGAGACTAAATAACACATTAGCTTCGGTTGGGATTCAAATGTCTCTACACTTACTAGAGACATTTCCAATGACACATGATGCCTTTTCTCACTGCATTCTCCACATTCCAAATACTCAAAATATCGCATTTACACTCTCGTACCTTTTTCTTCTTCCTCTTTTCAACCTTCTCATTGGTCTCCATTGATTCCAAATATTCGAACCTTATGCATGTGCGGGAATTTGGCCACCACCATCACAAATACAGCCAGTGTGTTGAGAAACAGCATTGGGTGCTGATAGTCTGTTGTGTGAGAAGCTATCAAGTACCTATATCAAAAGTTTTGTCAGAGATTTTAGCTCACAAGCATCTCCAATCGTTTGACTCTTTCCAAACCATGCACAACAATTTGATTTTGTGGTATTCAACACTACATAATCCAGAGATTCAGCAAACACACTTTATGCCTAGAATGAATGTATATCTAGAAATTGGGAAAACACTAACTCTAGGGTTCTTGGGGACTAGCCAAAAAGCTTCATATAAAAAGTGAATTCAATCATGATAGGAGCTTAGATCCAACCGCAATCAGCAAACAGAAATTCAGTAGAGTGGAAGGGTCTGGTGTATATGCAAGAACAATTGATTTCATGTCAAGATGTATCCTAATCAGACTTTGAAAACATCATCCGCTTAACAAACCAAAGCAATAGAATCGTGAAAGAAATTAAGCTCCTTGAATTCACCTATCTATCTACATAAACCACAGATAAATATGAAAGCATCTCTCTATTTCGATACAAATAATATCTTTTTAATGAAAAATGGGAACAAGAGATTATGCAACAGAATCCTGAGACATGAGATTTGAAAGAAGAACTTACAAGACAACGGGGACAACGGTGAGAAATTTGCGATTGCGTGTGAGCTGTTTACCATTATCAATCTGTTCCCACCAAGTCAACCTATTGTAGATTCCCTGATCATCCCCGAATGGTGTTCCTTTCTTCCAGTGGAAGGAATGATACGTAACCTAAGATCAATCAGAAGATCAATCAGGCGCAATTTCAAATCTGGAATCTGAAAACAAACAGATCGGAGAAGGGAATAAAAAAAATAGAGAAGGGAAACATACGGTGAAATGAGCGAGATGGACGATGGTCCAGGCGATTCCAGGGGAACAATTGAAGACGGAGAGAACAAGGAGCCATGAGAAGAAGAGGATGAGAATATAAGTGGTCCAAACACCAGGATACGTGAACCACTCTGTGTTCCGATTGACATCCGTCGTCGGAAGCGCTCTAACGTACATCGTCTTTTAGACCGGAGATTAGGAAGAAGGAGATCGGAGATGAATCTTCTTTGAGCAACTTTCTTCTTTTTCTCTCTCTCGCCGTCTTGGGCTCTTCTGGGCTTTTCTCTTTATTCGTGATTCTACTATTTTAAATTAAAGAAAAAAAGGTCATTAAATGAAAATAGGAAGGTGGTTGGGTGGTTCACCGATCTTATCAGCGCCGCGCCTTCTGTTTTCATTGGACTTTTCTTGGGTCCTACATCAAGGCCTATCATCAAGGCCCATCCATCATAAAGGCCCATACTACTAATATATATTTATTTCTCTATAATAAAAATAAAAATAGAAAAGATAGAGGGTTGATGATGATGTGCGTGAGTAGATAAAGACAGATAATTTGACTTTCCGATAAGGCCGCCAACTTTTATTTATTTATTTATTTTTCTCCTAAAATTCCTTTCATTCTCATTTCATCTCTCTTCTTCTTGCAATTCCTTTCTCCTCTCTCTCTCGCGATCTCTAGATTCTAGCATTCTCTTCTGGTCTCCGGATTATCGAATCATGGTGGATCAATGGAGGGAGGTCATCGCGTAAAAGATTCGATACGGATTCACCACGGGGACGATCGGCATATCGGGACTTCGGAGATGGGGATTCCCTTCGCCGCCAAACTCCGTTTCCGTTCTCGATTTCGATCGTCTATCGACTCTTACTGCTTCGCTCGTGAGGCCTTCTCCGATTCTCGCCCCGTCTCCGTCCATTGCTTCTTCTTATAGCACCCTTTTGTAACCTCACGTTTCTTTCAAGGCTTTTGTCCATTCAATCTCACCTCCATTTTTCCACATCTTTTTTTTTTTCTTCCTTTTTCTTTTCTCTTGGTTTGTTGTGCATACATATGGCCTCTGGTTCTGCATTTCTAGGTCAAACATCGTCCATGGAAGAGCCTGATATCGCCGAGAAAGATCCTACTGGCCGTTACATTAGGGTACGCCACCGTCTCTGATTCTCCATGAAATTATGCTAATATTCCTTTGTTGATTCGTGTTCAGTACCGCGGGAATTTGATTTAATATCTTGTTTGGTTGGGTTTATATTGTTGAATTCTGAGGACAAATGATCACAATTTGATTATTCGACCTAAATTTGAATGAGCGCTCTTTCTTAGGTCCACGTAGTGTGAGCTGTTACTTTGATCGTATGATGATGATTATTCGCTTATAGCAATGCATGTCTTGTCAATTGTTATGTGTTTCCAACTATTAAGCTATTTACACATACATCTGGATAAATCAAGCTTAAGATCATGTTACATTCCTTATTTGCCTAGTATTTATTATCGAAAACAGATCAGTGATCCATTTGTTTTATTTTTTCCATTCTTCAGTATGATGATGTCCTGGGGAGAGGAGCCTTTAAGACTGTGTATGGTTTCTACACCCTATGCAGGCTTTCTATGATTTAGTTGCAATCCCAATTATTCTGATTTGACTGTTAATTCTTCAATATATCAGATATAAGGCGTTTGACGAAATAGATGGTATTGAAGTTGCCTGGAACCTAGTTAGCATTGAGGATGTGATGCAGATGCCTGGTCAACTTGAAAGGCTGTATTCTGAAGTTCATCTGTTAAAAGCCCTGAAACATGAAAACATCATCAAACTTTTTTACTCTTGGGTTGACGAAAAGAACAAGACTATTAACATGATCACTGAGCTTTTCACCTCTGGTAGTCTGAGGGTGTAAGTATCTTCTCACTTGTCATCTTTTTGATGATCCATCATTATGTTTTTCTTTCCATCTCATGGATTGACACCATTTCTTTTTGCTATGAAGATATCGTAAGAAGCATGTGAAGGTCGATCCAAAGGCCATCAAGAACTGGGCAAGGCAGATTCTCAAAGGCTTGAACTATCTACATTCTCAGAACCCTCCTGTAATTCACCGGGATCTTAAGTGTGACAATATATTTGTCAATGGAAATACTGGTGAGATCAAAATTGGAGATCTCGGGCTAGCAACTGTTCTGCAGCAACCCACTGCTCGAAGTGTAATAGGTATAACTATTAAACATTTTCATTCCTGGACCTTGAAAAATCTACTGTATATTTAAACTTTTGAGCATATTCAGGCACTCCTGAATTCATGGCGCCTGAACTGTATGATGAGGAATACAATGAGCTTGTGGACATTTATTCATTTGGCATGTGTATGTTGGAGATGGTGACCTGCGAATATCCATACAACGAGTGCAGAAATCAGGCTCAAATTTATAAGAAAGTAACCTCTGTAAGTCTTCCACCATTCTTGAGTTCACGAACTTTATTTTTGAAGCTGGACTATTTGCTGAAACTTAATGCATTTGCAGGGCATAAAGCCTCAATCTCTCAGCAAAGTTGATGATCCTCAAGTTAGGCAATTTATAGAGAAATGTCTTCTTCCTGCCCCTTCAAGACCAACTGCTCTCGAGCTCTCAAAGGACCCGTTCCTTGCAAGAAATGGAGCCAAGGACACTGCTCTTCTTGCTTCATCAACCACAGCATCTAAACCTGTCAGACCATCACAGCTTGAACATCATCCAATGGATGTGGACATCAACGAAAATAAAAGCGTCTCCAGCAACGAAGACTACCAATGGTGCCAAACCATTGAACTTCAAAGGTATGCAGAGGAGAAAGAGTTCAGGTTAAAAGGAGAGAGGAGTGATGATGTCACAGCGTCAATGGTTCTGCGTATTGCTGACTCGTCTGGTTTGTATTACCTAAAAATAAAATCTTCTATTCAATTCATTCCTCTTACCGTTTTCATTCGCTTAATCAATTTAATGCCCGTATACAGGTAAATGCAGAATCGTACATTTTGCTTTCTATCTGGATTCAGACACAGCAACAGCAATCGCTGAGGAAATGGTTGAGAACTTGCATTTAACAAGTCGAGAGGTTATTGTGATTGCTGATATGATCGATAGCTTGATAATGCAACTTAATTCTCAATGGACCTCTTCACATCATAATCCACGTTCAGCTCACGAGGATCATGAAGCAGCGAATCAGCAGACTGTGAATTCGAAAGATGAAGAAGGTGCAGGACAATCAATGAAGTCAGACATATCAGTAGACTATTACGCAAACAGAAATGTCGGCTTGGAAGGTGGGCGAGATGCGGAGTCTATGAGCTCATTTCTGGATTCTTGCTCAATGATGTCAACCATTTACAATCTTTCCATTTCAGACAATGATTATCCAGACGATCTAAAGACAGAACTGAACTTGATTGAGGCACAGTTTAACCAGTCTTTCCAAGATCTAATGAAACTGAAAGAGGATGCTACAGAGAACGCCAAGCGAAAATGGATTACTAAAAAGCAAAAAGCTAAAATCATTTCCTGATTCCACAGCTTTGGTTTGGTATTTAACTCTGCTTTTGGTATTTTCTTCCCTGAGATTGTTGTGTTTGGATATTTAATTTGGTGTTTGGATATTTGATTTGTTGTAAAGATTTTTTTACTTGAAACAAAAATAGTATTATTTGACTTGTACAATTTCTAACAAATAAATCGCAAACAAGTTGTTAAAAACAGTTTCTAAGTTTAGAAGGTAGACAGAGTTTGGACATAATGGTTCCATAGATCAGATGCGATCTCGTCTCTCAACCTTAAACCATCTTCAACTTCTTCAGGTGTAAAGCCATGTCCCAGCTCCTCTTCTAATGCTATTCCTCTATCGTCTCCTGCCTCCCCCAACAATGTCTCTTCTTCGAACATCCTAAACACTAAATCATCTGGTTTCTCCAAACGGACATAGTTGTGCAATGCACACGCGGCAATCACCAGTTTCACTTGCGTTTGTAGAGGATACGGAGGAGCTGATAGTAGAATCGGGAACCGTTCTTTCAAGGCTCCAAAAGCTCGGTGAATCGCTCGATGCAGTAGCTTGTGTCGCTCGTTGAACATTTCATTTGCATCTTCCATTGAATCGGTAGAAACACCGTGATATGGCGCAATGAAGCCTGGAAGATTCTGATACATATTGTCTACAATGTAGTATTTCCCTGGAGGGACTTGTAACTTGTTAGGGCGAGTCAAAGCTGCGTTGAGAACTTGTTGATCAGAAGCTGAGCCTTCCCAACCAGCTAACACATAGTTGAATCTGAGATCAAAGGAAGAAGCTGCAAGAACATTCTGTGTAAGAAGTCCATTGTTGTCCCGAAACGGACCTTGCTCATCCACTCCAACCATAACTGGTATGTGAATGCAATCAACAACACCAATACAGTCTTTGAAATACGGATAGAATCTAGGATCATTCTCTAAGGTTTCAGAAGAATTTGGGTTGGAGTGAAAGAAATCCATGGAGATTGCTACGACTGCATTCAACACATTGTTGAAATGGCGGCTGATTGTTTCTCCAGAGTAACCGAACAATTCTTGAACAGCTCGAGTGCGAAGATTATGACCGATGATGAACAAGAAGATTGCAAGTTGCTCTTCGATCTTGATTCGATTAGTGTGACGCAATAAGCCTCTGGTTTGGAGGAGATCGCAGAGCTTATAGAAGACAGGCTTATCCATTCGGAAATTCTCGAAACAATGTTCGTTAGGGCCATTGAGAATTTGGTATACAAACTTGTTACTATCATTGCTTACTTCTTTGGAGATAAAACTCGTCGTAACAGCTTCCTCTTTGTCTTCTACAACCGAACTCTCCATAGATGCCAATTTTTGAGTTTAAGAAATTAGAAAACAAAACGGAGAAAATTAGCAGAGAAACAGAATCTAGACAAGTGCAATCTCGATCACGCAACTAGCTGCAGTGATTCATCAATGGATGGGAGAAAGTGTCGAATCAGAGCAGTATTAAAATCTCCCAACTTCAGGCGACGATCCTATCTGACATGTCTTGCACTCCATCTGTTCGACGATATATGCCCCTTTCTATCAATTTTATGTCTTCTTATAAACTTAAAATTTATATTAATTTTTTAAAATAAAAAATTGGGTAAACTATTATATATATTTATGTTTGGTTTCAGAAAATGAAAAAGGATAGCGAACCCATGGAAACCATTGCATATATTATAGGTTATGTGTGGATTATGAAACATTTATGAAAAAACTATTGTATATGTGTCAGTTTTTACACTCATTTCTAGTTGTTTCTAGTTTTACGTTTTTTAAGTATAGTCCTTTCTAGTTACTCTTGATTTATGAAGTTCATATGGAAACTTTTGTATTAATTTGTTGTAAATATGAAAATTTAAAATTAGAGCCAAAAATTTTGAAATTATTTTAAATTGGAGCAAAAATATTTTAAATTGCATTAGTATCATGCCACATTTTTCACAAGAAAGTAAACGAAAACTAGACAAAATATTTGAGCGAATTGTGGAGTGACACGTAGCGTCAACTCTTGTACAAGCCTTATCTTGGTGCCAAGTGGTGCTGTCATAGTATATAAAACAAACATAGTTGTATATAACATAGTTGTATATAACATAGTTGTATTATGCAAATATCTAGTTATTCTTCAATTTAAATTAATGTAATCTAGTTGCATAAAATATTTCTATGTAATTAAACTACACATATGATATATCTATATAAATATATGTCAAAAAGAGATTTTTTACAAAATTTATACTAAACACTTCTAAACTAACAGTAAAAGTATAAGGAATGTTAACTTGCACTATGACTATAAGTTTGATAGTTGTAAATTTTACAAAAATTAAGTTTGTAGTATTTATTTAATTCTATTCTTCTTCTCAATAGTATATATGTTATAAGATAAGCTTATGTGTAAAGGTTATTTAAAATTGGTTAAGATAACTATTCATGACATCTATTATAAATGATAATTGTATCTATTCTTATCTAGTTATTTTTAAAATGCAAAAAATATGATAATTATTTGATCTAATGACAAAAAAACACGACAGAAGAATTTTTTTTATTTTAATATAATATAATAAAAAATTATTATATTATTTTAAATGAAAGATAAAATTAAAATATCGGCGAGTATTATAATTTTTTGAGCGCCCACACGCATCGATAGTACGTAGAGCGTGTATAGCCAAAATACTTAGACTATAACCCACCTAAATCATTATTTCTTTATTTGAAATTCATTTCATTTCAAAGTTCGGCGGCGTGAGATGAACTTTTTTTTTTTTTTTGGTAGTCCCATTATTATTTAGCAAAATCCCAAACGTCAATAAATAAATTTTTTACACTCATTTGCATATCAAATGTATAAATTCAAACAAATAAATGTATAATCAATTTAATTTCAAAATATTGAATTTTATTCTACTATCTACAAATTAAAATAAATTTAGTTGACAAAAAAATAAAATAAATGTTTTGAAGATAAAACTTTTATTAATTATTTCATTTAAAATATTTAAATACCTTAAATAATATTTGATTACACAAACTAAGCAAAATAATCTAATTACTTGAAAAAAAGATTTCATAAGACATCAGTAACTAAATAATTCAGATCTCTTATTATAAAATCCCCAGATCTCTTAATGGCTACAAACCTCCAGACATTGAATTTTAGTCACTGCAATAGGTTGAAAAAAATCTCAAATCTTTCACAGGCTACAAACTTCCGGACATTGGATCTTCGTTCATGCATAAGTTTGAAAGAAATCCCAAATCTTTCAAAGGCTACAAACCTCCAGATATTGAATCTTCGTTACTGCAAGAGTTTGGTGGAGCTTCCCTCCTCTATTTCGAATCTACACAAACTGACGGGGTTGGATATAAGCTTATGTGAAAAGCTGAAAGTAATTCCCGCCAACATCAACCTAGCATCTCTTGAGTACGTCAACATGAGTTTTTGCTCGCAATTGAGAAAATTTCCAGATTTTTCTACTAACATCAAGACTCTCAAAATAAGTCACACAATGATAGAAGACGTCCCTCCATCAATTGTTGGATGGTCTCGTCTTTATGACCTTACGATTGGCAACAGAAGACTCAAGAGATTGACACACGTCCCACTAAGTATCACTAAGCTAGATCTTAGCAACAGTGATATAAAGAGTATTCCAGATTGCGTTATAAGTCTCCCGCAACTAGNCAAATTGCGTTATAAGTCTCCCGGAACTAGTAAATCTATTCATCGTAAACTGCCCAAATCTAATGTCAGTTCCGGCTCTTTCATCTTTGCTCAAGTCCCTACACGCAAATAACTGTGTATCACTCAAGAGAGTATGTTGCTCTAACCTAAAGGCAACCAAGAGACTTTCACTCAACAACTGTTTGAAATTGGATAAAGAATCTGGAAGAAAAATCATACAACAATCTGTTGAAGACTATATATATAGCCAAAAAATATCACTTTTTTTTGGCAAACTAAAAATCAGTTTATTTTGGTGTTATTAGGCATAAGAAAAAAAACACAATATTACTCTAGAGCTAAATGGATTCATAATCATGTCATCAATTTCATAACAATATATGTGCATATAGTGTACAAATGCTTGATTTTATATATATATATATATATATATATATTTGATTATGTGTGTATTGTTTTAGCAATATATACAATAATAGGCATATTTGTTTTCTTGAAAATACTTTTCTAATCGTTATTATTTGCAATTTTACCTTTTATTTCAAAAAAACAAATCAGTTATATGAAATCATATATAATACACAATCCAAACATTTGTATGTCTTTTCAAAAGCTTTTACGATATATATATATATACACAATTTATATGCTAAATGCTTTCTATAGTTTATATTTAACTTTGTAATTTAAAAATATAAGATAAAGTAGTTTTTATAATACAAATATCAACTGTTTATAAAACACGAATTATACACAAATATAATTATCAAAAATAAAATTATATCAAATGATTCGTAATTATCAAATGATTAAACTACTTTTATGTAGTATAAATTTTAACAAAATGTTTGAAATATTGTGGACTCAATTTCGGACTTTTTAATTGAATTAACTTATTGCAGATGCTCTATTCAAAAATTTGTTGGATAATCCACTAAATAATTGACTACTAATATGTGTTGACTATTTTGCCATTAATAAATTTTTAACTAATTATTTAAAAAATATTAAACTGCATTGAAGCGCGTGTAATCATTTGATTTTAGATTATAATTTGATTTTAATATGTAGATTTTATGTTATGTATCGGAATTTGTCGATCTAATAGTTGAGAAAAATATTTATATTCTTTTTAATAAGTTTTTTTTTTTATGTTTTAAACAAACTTACAAAACAATATAATATCCAAAAATATCATTATATAAAATATTATAGAATCAAGTGAAACCTAGAAATATTTTAAAAGTAAGATTTATACATTTGTTTGTGACATTTGTAAAAACATAATATTTTGAGTTACATACCTTTCCAATATTTTAATTTTATAGAAATTTTATGGTTTTATAAAGAAACTTGTAAAGCCATATAAGCCTAGAACTAATCCGAGAAATTAGAAGGCTAGCTAGAGATTATTCATTTGTACACTACAGACTTATAAAACCATATATAAATTATATCATAAAACCAAGTGAAATCTAAACTCTTACAAACGCTCATCGAAATTGAGATTTGTGTGTATCTTTTGAAAAAGAAACAGAAAAAAACTTGAATGCGTAAAGTTGATTTAAAAAATTGTATGCAGAAAAAAAGCAATGTCAACACAGTCTCTTTCAATAACGACCAAATGATTCCTATTGCGCCAAAGTTTTAGAGAGTGAGTGCGGTTCGAGCCATAGATAAAGCGCCTTCATAGGATTGGTTTCCACCAATAAAACCACTCATGTGGACAAAGACACAACCGGGAATCTCTGCAGCTTTAGAGAGTTCCTCATCCCTAAGGCCTCTCCATTTTTCAGGCAGTGGTTTTCGGTTCTCAAACCTGTCTGGTGCAACCGCCACTGCTTGAACTCTCCACGAGTTCCCTCGCTCATCCTGTTTTTACATTTCAAACCAATTTTAGAGATCTATTATTTGATGACAGCTTCTATCTTAAAGGTCTACCTGGTAGATGACGTATTTGATGAGGGGTTCAATCTTCAGTTCTTGCTCAAGCTCAAACAAATGAAGCTTCCACTGCTCACCAGCAAACCAGACTTTAGTAGACTCAAATAGTACTTGCATTGATAATAGAACAGAGTATCGAAACACTTACAGGGCAAAATTTATTCAATATCATGATCTCACCACTGGGGTCTGTCTTAAATCTTTCCTCAAGACACTTAATCACAATTGATCGAGCTGGTAACCATGATCTTGCATGAAACTGGACACTCTACAACACATGTACAAGATGCCACCGTAAGCTTATATTTGTTTGAGAAAAATGTTATGTCACAACGAAAATACCATTGCAATGGAGATAGCACATAATGTTATCTAAAAGAAATCTTACTTCAAGGAATTCTTTTCCAGCCAGAGCCATTGCACGTTGGAAAGCCTCATTCTCCTTCTCTTGTGACTGGTCAGGATCAATCCAATCCAGATTTAATCTTCCAACCCTTGAAGACAGGTGTGTGTTGTTCACGTACCTTGGAGGCTTATCAGTATCATACTGGTTTATTCCATTGTCCACAGCATCAATTGCCTATAAAAATTAAGAACATAAGTCACTAAGACAAAAATCAATGAAAAATATAGAGTAAGTACATACAATACAACTAGATCCTCGAACTAGTAAACGCATGCACTAATGCCTAGAGTATAAGCCAAGACTGAAAGCTTGAAACTGATATTGGGTTAGAATGGACGATCTGCAATTACCTCCATGAAGCTCTTATAGACAGCTAAAAACAATCGAAGAACATCTGGGTGATCTTGATCAACATTCAGTTCCTTAGCTATGATCTCCTTTCCAAAGTGCTTTAGTAAAAATAAAACAACAACACTCAAAACTATATCAGTGACATCCTCACTGAGAATGAGAGAAAACACTATAATGTAAGATTACCTTGTAAACCAGACCAGCACTACTGAGCTTAGTGTTGAAGCCATGTCCAAACACCTCTTCGAAACCTTTCTGGTGATGGTCATAGCGGTCATGGTCCGGATCATAAACACCTCCAACATCAAGCACTGCATCAAGTTCTGCCAATATCTGCAAAAACTCCATCAGAAACCTCTACACGTAACATACAGCAATACACCATGAAATTCGAATAGCAATGAACATTTAAGCCAGATTTACATTATAAACCCCTAATTCCAATATTAACTAGTCAATTGCTAGCAACTAAATGATATCTGTATACCCATTTCCTAAGCCAGACTTACTTCAAAAATATATGGAGCTCCAGAAAGAGTCGAAGATTTGTTTGTTACCTTAGGGTCACGAGTACGGACGATATCAGCGCCGGAGAACTTATCGACGAGACGAATCATGAAGCAACCAAGAGCTTCGTCGCAGTGAAAGCTTCCATTGTGAGTACCAACTTTCTTAACGGAAACCTCGGAAGGAGAAGGAGGAGTAGCAGTAGAGTAAACCCTAAGGACGGAAGAAGGAGCCATTGATGCGAGGAGAGGAGGAAGACGAAGAGGGAACGGGGACAAGTTTCTGATTAAACCTTTCGTTACCGGAAACATTACGAAAAATGATTCATGTCAAATGGGCCTCTTCTACCTTTTTATACGATGCATAAAAAATATGGGCCCATGGGCCTCAGTCTCTTTCTTTTTTCTTCTCGAAATTACAATGTGCAAAACGGATATTTCTTTTTGTCGTCTATATAAATTCGGATATTGAAGAAATTGAATGAACAAAGCTAAGAAAGCTAAGCTCTGTTACATAATTCATTTATTTCTCTCTTCGTGGCTTTGGGGATGTCTTAGTTTTGATCGTCACTGTCTTTCTCCTTCTATGCACCAATAAAAAAACGGAGTCAAAAATCAAATTATGAATCAAAACTTGAATGTCTCTTCTTCTTCTTCTTTCCTAAATTACTCAAGTTACCTTGGAATGTTTGTCGAAATGTATTCTTTTGTTTACCGAAAACTTTTCAGATGTACGTTCTCTGAAGAATCGAAGCGTTTGAACATCACCATTTGCGATGCTTGCTTCAAGCTACAAAAAAAAGAAGAAGAAAAGAAAAACAAAGTGAGTTGCAAATCAGAGGTTTCAGAAAGATTTCAAAGAGATGAAGAATTGGGAACCTGAACATGAATGATGCCCAAGACAATGCTTGTAATGGGCAACCAGCTCTCTTCTGGGGAAATCGATAGATTTGAACTGCAAATTTGCATTTTAACAAAGAAGAGATAATCAGAGGAATCAAAGAAATTGGTGGGTTGCATATTGAATAAGTAATAACAAAATTGAATCCAATGTAAACCTGATATAGGGGAGAAGATAAACAAGAGCATAAACAGCGTAACGCGATTTTCCAGTGTCAAGCCAAGCGAACACCCAACTCTGCTCCAAATTTGTTTTAAGGCTCAAATAATTACAAATAATTATAAGATAAATAAGAAGAAAGGGGAAAGTGAAGAAACCAGCCAATTGAAGTAAGGGATGAAGCTGATGATTCCCATGGCTGCTAATCTCATATCTGTTGATACAATCGCTGAATTCTCTTCATCTTCCTCCTCATCGTTGACTCGTTTCGCCACCGGAAACACAAATGAACTGAGTATGCAAGCGCCAATGGCCGCCGCGAGTGGCGCGTCCTGCGAAAACTCCGCTCTGCATATTACTCGCTCAATCTTCTTCCTAAATAGCTGACCAAAATGAAAAGAGGAAACGAACATATTGTTGGCATTATTATCTGGATATTCACTGTATGAGATTGGTAGCTTTAATCGATCACCTTATTAGGGTTCCGTAGCGCATAGACTAGAGGAAGCGAGGAGGGAGAAGAGAAAGAAGAAACTAGCCGGGGTTTGGTGTACGAAGATTTAAGCCCGCAAGTCGAGAGAGCAGACAGAGACGCCATGGTTCTTGAGCTTCGAGCTCAGTAGATCGACCGGAAA
The DNA here is from genome assembly GCA_900406405.1 of Lepidium africanum. Taxonomy (NCBI): domain Eukaryota; kingdom Viridiplantae; phylum Streptophyta; class Magnoliopsida; order Brassicales; family Brassicaceae; genus Lepidium; species Lepidium africanum. Next base: position 44,360 of record OVAX01001078.1, read on the forward strand.
GCGACATCGATTACGAGAAAGAAAGAGAGCCGATACTTAAATGGGCCGTTGTTAAGCCTTCACATATATGGGCTTATTAGCCCAACATCTTTAATTGTTTTTAGGTCCTCGTATTCTTAGAACTTTTATAATATGTCTAGACTAGTTCCGAAAACAGGGAAAAAATCATTAATGATTATCCAATTTGACTCTGGTAGACATACTGGAACACAAATACAGGTAAAACGTAATTGTAATTTTCAAGAAAAATATAAAAATGAAAATGAAAATTTATGCAACAAAAATATTATATCTTGCTAAGATGATACATCACAGAACTTAAGAATTAAACTGGAAAAATTATCAAAAAGGGAAGTATTAACCGGTGATAATACCGGCTAAAACATCACTCTTCCCTCTCGCATAAATTGTATAAACCAAACGGATTGCATCTAGCCACCCATCTAATGACTCCCATGAATCTGCTACCTGTTTTGCAATTTAAGTTTTCATTCCGGTTAATTTCACCACATCAAAATCAAAACAAAACCAATAATCCAAACTATATCCAGTTTCAATAAGTCCCAAACCCAAACATCAGGATTCAGGACAATAGACTTACCAAGAAAACAGGGCCCTCAACTGTATTAATGCAGAGACCAGCACCAGGTGGTAGAGTGAGATCAGCACAAGGCGTCACTGACACTATCTCTGCAATATTCACTTTTATTGTCTTCCTCTCCACGCTTGTGCTCATTGTCTCTGTTTTTCCAGACAGGTTTCGTCCCATCTCTCTTGGTTCAGGTTTTAGTACCTACACATCACCAGGTTATATACTGACTTTGAAACTTTATTGAAACATTCTCATCTATCATCTTTTGGCGCTATCTCATCATGATTCAACATTAGATAGTTCTAAGAAACTTAAACTGACAGTACCTGTAGAAGCCGCTCGTGATTGAGTTCAAACTCTGTGCGTTTCCAATCACTGTGAGGAGCAAGTGAGTTGCCCACAGGTGGTGCGGTTAGATATCCAACTTTAAGATGCGGTAGAGGTAGCTGTTATAACAAATTCCATTAACTCTTGGTCATTTCCACATTTAAAATCAACTTGAACCTGTGCAGTGAATGGGACACGTACCATGGAACGAACGAGCCTCAAAGCACTGCTGTAAACCTAGACCAGGAAAAGGATCAGCCTAACCCAATGAAGTTGAAACCATAAATCTAAGTCTGGCACTCAATCTTATTTTATAGATATAGGACTCAAAAATCTTTGGCTCCAGCACGATATGGAGATAATAGGCTTACCGAATAACTTGGCTTCAACGAATGAGCTGCAGCAATGTAGATAGCAGATTGGCTGTATAACTCACCGGGAGGCATGTCTTTGCCGTTCCCTGAACCGCCAGTTCGAAGTGTGTCTTCTGCTAATCCATACTGTATATGTATTATACAGTGTGGTTAATTCAACAGATTAAAATCATTATCTGCATGTAAAGGATTGATTGTCAACCATTACTTACCAGAACGGTACCAAGGTTGTATATTGCTCGATGGAAATCAAATTGTAGCCTGATTGCAGCCCGAAACTGTATGGTAAAAAAAGTGAAACGGGACAATAAGAAATCCATTATGCATATCAAATGCAACGCTTACATTAGTCAGAGAGATAAATAAACACCTTGCTGATTGCTGTCCTGACGACTCTTTCCTTCTCTCTAGCAGGAACAATTTGACTGAGTTCCTAATGAAAAATCCACGGAAAACTCTAAGTTTTACCATCATAAATTTTAAAAACAGGCACCTTTTTATGTAACAACATATCACGGAGATAAACACATGTCACGCATTTACCTGCAACGCCAGTCCCCAGTTGTTTAATGCCTGCAGTAATTGATAAATCAGATCATCTGAAGAAGACAATATAGAACTAACCAATTGATGACACATAATTATAAAGAACATCGTTTAGCTGACAAAGGTTTGGTTTTGAAGAGACAGTATTGCGAAGTTTCCACGACAGATGAAATAGATAAATAACCATACCTGGGAACTATTCCAGTTGAGCTGGACTGCTTTTTCATAGTTATTAGTTGCCTGGAATCACAGAACAGAACAGACACTTATTTAATATCAGAATTTGAGACCACACTAGGATAATTTCTAGTTTTCACTTTTAATCGTATAAGGTCCTGTCAGTGGTAATATCATATGCAATATTGATTACTTGTTCCCACAGTTCTTCAGCTTCCTTTGTGCGACCACGCATCTTTGCCCTATCAGAGATTGCAATAGCCCAATTGTAGTAAGCCTATCAAAAAAGCATACAAGCCATACATTAAAGTTGAAGCCATTTATGAGCTTAAAATAACAATTATCTAGGTTATGATTGTGAAAAGCATTATATTTTGTTTGCTGTTAAATAAAACTAACAGATCTAGAAAGTCTATTAATACATACATCATAAAGTGTCGGGCAGAGACGGGTTGCCTCATCGTACTTCTTACAAGCTTCCTCGAGCAAATCATCTTTAGAAGGTGAAACAGAATCTGCGCTAACATTATCAGCACTTTCCTGTGGAGAAAATATGGCAAGTGATGAATTCAGGAGATACACCCAGTGTAAGCATATGAACGAAAATGTTATGATGTCCCTGAAGACAGACACTTCTCAGCTAGTTAGAAATGCTAAATCTCATGGCTAATGTTTATGAAAGTTTAATGTATGTTTCAGCTTATTCAGTTAGTTTTCAGTTCTTTCCTTCAACACTTGCAAGTAAGTTCTAGGCCAATCAAATTCACCTCTTGAATTATTTCCAAGTGAATTTGTCCAAGCCAATCACATATAAGGGAGAGGGTGAGGGACATAAAAGAAATAGAACAAGAGAACTGCTCAATACTCTAGACTAAAAGAAAACAAACCTGTAGAATAAGTGCCCAGTTGTATAATGCATCATGATCTTCAGGATTCCTCTCTATTGCACTAGCATACCTACAGAGTTGCAGCTTATAACTTCAGCACACCGAAAGAGCAGAAACATTAGATATTAAACCTTCCAATGAGCAATAAGCTCAATGAAACTATTTACTAATCCTTGGTGTTTATGAAGCCTTATTTCATAGAGGGCATAAGTTCCAAATATATTACAATCTAATTCAGTGGTCAATCAACTACCTTTGAAACAAAGCATGATTCCATTAATCAAAGAATGAAAAGTGTTACATACTTCCGGGCAGCAAATGCAAGAACACGCTGGCGAGATCGGCCCTCTTCGTCGTTAACTTGGATCCTATTGATCAGATCCATTGCAGGATTGTTCTCAGCTGGTTGAGAAGCACTCTCTCGACTGAACAAAATCAGAAGACAAACCACAAACAAAAGTTAAACCAAATTCCGAAGAGTGGTGATGACATGATCAAGTTCAAATTACGCATTTTGAACTCAGATTAGCTGAACAAACCCAAAATGGCTCGAAATTAAAAAGAAAGAGAGAAACCTAAAGGGAGAAACAGCACTGTGAGGAGTCCCATCTCCTTCATCGCTTTTTAGTTCGCTTAGCAACTCTCTCATGGTAAATGTCTTGTTGCCTTCATCTTCTTTCTTCAGAACGGACTCGGATTGTTGATCAGTAGAAGATCCCTGATCGGCCACCGGAGACCTGATTGGAGTCTCCTTGGATCGTCCCGGCGACAGATCCACATCGTTCAACTCCGGCTTCGCATCGGTTACCACAGGTTGTACTTCCTCTGGCCTAGCCTCTGTTACCTCAGATTGCACTTCCTCCGATTTTTTACCGGCTGTTTCCGATTGTACTTCCTTTGGCGTCGCATCATTTTCTATTTCCGGACTTTGCGGTGTATGATTGGCCTCCATTGGGAGTTGGGGATTAAGTGGATCCGGAGTCGGATGTTGCTCGGTTTCGGATTCACCTTGTGCTACTCCATTATGCAATTGAGGCTCTTCAATGGTATCCGCCATAAGAGAAGTTGCAGTACGTTACAGTTCGAGACTGATCAGAAAATAAATCTATTTTCTGCAGAACGAGGAAGAGAAAGATAGTCAGAGAGATCTGATTTTCTGAAAATTGAAACGAAAGAATGGTTTGTTACTAGTATACCTCTAGCTCCATTAGAGGCTCTTCAACCCAGATAAAGTCAAACCTCTCTATTTCGTTCAGAAGGTTTACTTTCTTCCTAAAGTTTTGGCAAATTTTGCTCTATGCGATTTCCAAGACATGGATGCAGACGTTTTCAAGCTTAAGACATGAATTTCTTCACATTTTATAAAACAACAATAACAAAGAGTGCAACAAGAAAAGTGATAGAACAAGACTGAAATTATTAAGCCTTAGATCTTATCGTGAAGATTGACGACCAAGTCATGAGCATCATCTAGAAGTCTCCAAACATCAAGATGACCAGCCATGCTGTTACATTCTTTCATTATCTCATCCATCCCACTGTATCTCTCTATGATCGTTTTTCTCCTCTGCAACACGCTAGCCGCTATCGCATAAAGCAACAAATCTTCAGTTGGCGGTGCTCGTAACCGGATTCTCCCCCAAGTCGCCTTTGCAATCCCAGTTCGTATTGCAGCTTGATCTGCCCACATTACTTCCCAGAGACACAGCGTTTGCTCAAATGTAAGTTCTCGTCTGAACAGAACCACAACCATACGGTATACAAAGAAGCAGTCTTCTGCTTCAAGGTTCTCCAAGTGTCTGTACAAGCGAATGTCTTTGAATTTTATGATTTTCGAAACCATTAAGAGCTGTCGCCTGATTCCAACCTCGTCTAGCCGGAAATTATGCCGTGCTTTACTCATGAACCCAACAAAGCACCAGAATGCTAAAACATCGTCTTCAATCACTGCGATTAAAGGAGATAATAAGTCGCTCATTCCTTGACAGTAACCAATTTCAGGGTCATACACTGCGTATGCTTCAAGGATCCCGACCAGCCGGGCTGCATGGAATATCCGACAGGGCTCCAAGTGATCATAGTCACTGAGACCAACCTGTATGGCTATTCCCCGGGCTTTTGTTTCAGATACAGCAGCTTGAGATGGTGAGTAGGGCACCCACTCGTCATTTGCTCTAACAGCATCCAGGCGGATAATTCTCTGCCATGTTGAAATAAAATCCTCATCTGCCGCCTGAGATTTTGGTTTTGATGATGGAGACGAATTGTCTTTTACATGTTTAGCAGTATCATGGCTTTCTGCTTCTTGATTAGCTAGAAGAGGTGAAGTCTCGGTTTCTTCATAGTTAGTTGAGTTTGCAGTGTCGTGGCTTTCTGCTTCTTCATTAACTAGAAGAGGTGAAGTCTCGGTTTCTTCATAGTTAGTTGTGTTTGCAGTGTCGTGGCTTTCTGCTTCTTCATTAGCTAGAAGAGGTGAAGTCTTGGTTTCTTCACGGTTAGTTGAGTTTGCAGTATTGTGGCTTTCTGCTTCTTCATTAGCTAGAAGAGGTGAAGTCTCAGTTTCTTCAGGGTTGGTTGAGTCTGCGTCATTGGCAGCAGTCTCTTCAGCCGTGACATCGCTCTTTTCATAATCCCCATCCTGCAGAATTGATTCAGAATTCATTTTCTCTGATTCTTCTACAAGGATGGACCTTGGGGAACTATCGACTTCTTCAACATCATGGGAATCAAGAACCTGACTGTCTTCCGTGTTGCTGCCCTGAGCAGTCTGCTTCGGCTCGCCACCACTTTCATACCGTTCATGAATCTCGCGACACTGTCTCCGCAGATTTTCATATTCTTTTCTGCAGGATATACAGATATATAAGAAGTTACTTACAAGCTGACACGAATCTGAGTTCCTAAACTAGTACTTCTCATTCCTAGATTTATCAACACATTGAGCAAGTTAATAACTAGCTGCCATCTAACGAGGACAGAGAGAGTTGGGAAATTGATATTGATTGAAAGTTGAGAAGCTATAAAACTCTCCTCAAGTATAAGGAACTTACTGTTTCTGCTGTCGAATAGAATCTCTTTCTTCTTTGGTGCTATATAAGTCATACCTGTGACAGGTACGTAGAATAAGGTTACATTGTGCCCAGATGATAAAGAGTACTAATAATTTACAAGGGTTTCATTAGCAAAGTAAACAACATGGCTGGTGGAGTTTTGGTATGGCGAAGCTTGGACAAATCTTATAAAATTCTAGGAAGAAAAACATTATGGCAACTCTCTCAATTGAATCTCCTTACTCTTACTTAATGAATGGTTTACTGCTGCGCTATTTATTCAACCTTAAATCCTATATAACATCAATAGCCAACCCCAAAGAAATTCTACACTTCAACATTTAGAACATGCATGAGTTACGAACCAAAGGCCAAACAGAAAAATCCCCATGTTAGTCGCTTAAAATCTACACTCAGCATTAGGTACGTAAAACAAGGAGCAGTGACAAATATATTTATCCTTACACTCCAAGGAGGAATGGCCAAACTTCTGGTCTGATGCTTGGATCCACACCCTGAAAACAAAGCGAAGAATCAATATCAAAGGCATGAGACAATTTGGTAAAAACAAGAGTGAAAAAAAATTATTTTATTCTGCAACACTCATTTAAGCCAAATATTTTTTCTTGTGTAGCAACATACCCCACTGCGAACTTTTTTCAGAAATTTAACACCTCCATCACTGAGTCGCCCTTCCTCTGTGAAAAAGGTATTCCACTGTTTAGGTTGAAGAGCATGCTTTCTTCTCCTCAGTGACCAAGGTGATCCACCTCTGAAGAAAAGGATAAGCAGAAAATAAGCAATTTTATCCAGTGAATGTAAAAACAAAGAACTAGCATATAACCAAATGTGGTGATACAAATGATTTTATGGACAAATAGGACACTCTAAAACAAAAAGTCAAAAGAAATTATCAATCGAGTTTAAATGTACATCAGAAGACCTAAGAAGCGAAGCCACTTCATCATTAGTTATATGGATACAGCACAAGCACAACCAAATTTTGGAAGAAATTTAAAAGCACCAGAAGACACAGAACCATATAGACTCGATGGTCATCAAAAATTATGAAATACTGGAAAAGGAAACATGGGCTGGTCTATTTAAGGCTCCACTTAAACAATCTCAACTGATCATGGTATGCATACCTTACAAAAAGTTTATGATGCAGAACCTAAACAAAGTTGACTCTTTGCTTGGCTTAGAAAGAGTCATAATATTGCAAAGTGATTTCCAAGTTCGAAGGTCAGAGATTTAACAATGAAAGCCTGTGTGTCTGATAAAGGTGCAAAAGACTATATATTCAAAACTTGGTGAAATGATCATACAGTCCCTCGAGTTTGTAAAAGTTTCAGACTTCCCCATAAGAAGCATTGCTATAAAATCACTCTGTTTGTTCGTTACAGACTAAGAGCTCATGGAAACCCACATGTCATGGAAAGTACAACCCAACAAACAACCTAAGAGTACATATTATTAGTTACACTATTCTTTCACTATATACTATACCAAAGAGCGTTAGTGATTGTTGACTCAAAACCATAAATGTATCAGAGGACATATATACTTCAGAGCTGCTACTTCAGAGAGTCTTACAAGGCAGGAAGAGGTAGTGGTATTCCGACTTAACTATCATTGGCACAAGACCGCAATGAAGATTATATAACAAACAAAGGATTCTTGAGTAAAAATAAAGATGGGGATCTATAGTCTCAATGTTGCAACCATAAGAAGAAGGCTTACTGAAATGGAAAATCAGTGATCAGCACGAAACTGGTGAGAGTAACAAAGAAGCCATTACAAACAGAACCGATCAAATCTATGTGTACCATATGACTACTTAACTAAGCGTGCAAAGTAGTGAACAATCTTTACTTATTTGCTTCAAAGATATTCATTAGAACCGAATCAGATCTTTGGTGTATGTATATATACCTACGGGAGTAGACGACGGTGAAAGCGACGGCCAGACCGGCCATGACGGTGACAGCGACAGCTAAACCAACATTGGAAGGACCAACAGCCGACGACCATAATCCAACGGAGTAACCATTTCTCGCGGCGCCACCGCCGTTGCTACCATCGGCGAAGGCGATCCAAATCCCGCAGAGGATGAGCGAGAAGAAGACCTTCGTCAATCGTAGTCGTCCGGCCATCATCATCCCAAACTAGGGATTTTGCTCACTTTTTCCAAGATTTCTGATCCTCAAGACTACTCATACCAATTTCCTAAGTTTGTTAAAATGAATGAGAACATTAATCATTGGAAAAGTCGACGGTCGTTGCTACCAAAATGGGCCCACTTATCTTATGGGCCTTCATTCTGTTGGGTCATTACCATCTTCTCTTTTCATTTTTTTTTCCCTTCTCATCATCATCAAAATCTTATTATAACAAAATAAAAATGAAAATAGAATCTCTATCACAGACAGTAGACTCTCCTTTTTTGCTTTAGTCATATCGTTCTCAATCACGTGAATCATCCATCTATCAGCTTCTTTTTTCTATTCTTTCACTCAAATTATTAGTAAATAATTTACGTTAGAATTGTAATAAAATGAAAGAATCATTGATTAGCGAGGTAAATATTACATAACTTTGAAACAAAAATCACAACACCGTGAAAATTTGAGTATATCTTTACCCCACCACATTGAGTTTATTCTTCAAAAAATTTAAAAATAAAAATAATAATAGTTGTTTAGAAATCAATGGAAGGACTGAAATTTCCAAGCAGAAGCAGTCAAAAGAGAAAGATCCTTCCAACCGAGATGGAGGGTTCCATTCTCTTCGACTAAAGTATATCCATGCCAAGGCAACATACCCAACAACAAAGCCGCTTGTGTCGCCGGGTTACCCCGAAGCGAAACGGGTCTAAACCCGACCCGATTAAGCTCATCTTTCCACTTGATGCTCCTCCTTCTTCCTCCGTGCCCCACAATGTTCCTTATCTCCGTCGCCAAAACAAGCTGCTCCACCGTAAACCTCTCTCCACTCTCCTCACTCAATCCCTCTCCAAGCGCGTCGAACAACGCGCTGTAATAATGCAACGCCTCCACGAATCTCCCTAGAAAGCTTCCTCCATCGTCATAGCTCAATTCTTGCTCCACCACCGTTATCAGATTCGGTTTCAACCTCCGTAGAATCTCCAGTGTCTCGAGATCGTTCCCGGTGACGTCATATAACCGGTGCTGCATCCAGTGAACCACCACAGCTTCGCCTTGTCTCGTCCCGAGTTGACTAGGATCGACTAGGTTTCCGATTTTGCCTTCAATTGGATGAAACTCGAACGGGAGGTTCAAAGAGGTTGCGAAATCGGCGAGTCTCCGGCCAGTGGAAGCGAGAAGATCGGATGAGGAGCCAAATCCGGTAATTCGAATTGATCGGAGCTTTTGAGGACGGGAAGCGAGGATGTGAAACAGAGCCGGCCATTGAAGACCTTGCATGACGTCGAGATCGATGATGTGAACAGAATCTTCACCATCAAGCGCCTGAAAAATGGCTTGATTGGCCGTGAAATGGGAGAATTTAATGAGAGGAGTCACGGAGTTGAAAGTCTGCAAGGCGGAGAAGATTTTGTGAGAGTGAAGAAGAGTGAGTTGGTTGTGAGAGAGTGGAGTAGAGGCAAGGGCAAGGTAAGAGCTGATAACGCGAGTCTGCAACGCCAGTGCGAAGTAAGCTACGACTCGTTCCGGTGAGGAACCAAAGGGAGAAGAGATCTCAGAGATTTCTGTCAAGAGTGTGGAAGCATGAAGGAGATGATCAGAAGCGACGTATTCGGCGCATTGTAGGAGTAGACTAAGGAGTTTGATAGGACCGGCGTCGTTTTGGATGGTATCGTCGGAGAAGTGGACGTCGAGACGGCGTTTAGCGGCGGAAGGATCGGCGGAGGAAGGGAAATCTCTGTCGATACGTTTAGCAGTCATGAGGAAAATGTAAAGAGAAGAATCATTGAAGAGAGAAGAGGAAGAAGAAGAAGAAAAGTGAAAAAGGAAAGATTCGAAAGGAGAAAGTGTTTGAGAGAGTAATGACATAAATTTTGGATGAATGAAGACAAATCTGTATTTTGGATAGTTATGTTTCTCCTAAAAGAATTTTATCTTTTTGTCTTTTTCTTAGAAATACGAAAAAGATAAAACTGTTACAAAATGTCAACATTTTACGGCAAAAATAAATATATATGTGGAGCCCACGCGTTACTATGCATGCACAGTAAAACCAAATGTTTTTCTATAAATATGAACGTTTCGTTGTAACTTACACAGACAACACCTTCACAGCATAATANTGAACATTTCGTTGTAACTTACACAGACAACACCTTCACAGCATAATACAAATTACACTCTCTCTCA
>OVAX01001079.1:0-54647 GCA_900406405.1 Lepidium africanum
GACCTAGGTCATGTTCACCGTCGTGACTACTTCGGTCCCACCATTCCTCCGACGGAACAACTCTCAAATCCATTCCCATATCTTCTTTAATCTCGATTAATCCTCAATACCAAAGACAGAATTCAAAATACCCAAAACTAAGCGAAATTTAAACACAATGAACAATTTGCTATCATGGAAAAATCGAATTAGATCGAATTGAATTGAATTGAGTGTGTTCAGAAAACGCGTTTCGTATTCGTTCACGGGTCTTGTATGATTGATTTAAATACCAATGAAAGAGAAAGAAAAAGCTTGAATGTTTTCTCTAAGAAAGAGAAACAAAACCAGGAAGATAGGCGAAAAGGAAGATGAAGCGAAGGTGGGATAAATATAATACTCATGTTAAATGACAAAAATGCCCTTAAATATTTAAGAATATTACCATTTGAGCACGTTTTTTTTAAAGCTGTAACGAAACAGAAATTGAAAACTAACAGAAACAATGAATCAAGACAGATATTAGACTTTAGCTAATAATATTCTTACAACAAATGAAATTCCAAATTAGATAACATCCGTAACAGAGCAATGGTGAAGGGTAAATAGGTAATTGACAGAAGATGGAGCGTAGCGGACAATCTAGAAATTAAAAGTTTGGCTTGGGGACCACGTTAAGGCATGGATGCTTTAATTAAAGCCTTTTGAATAAACTGACTTGGACGAATTTCAAATAAAAGCATATTAAAAGTCATATTAATAATGTTATCCCATGTTTATAACTAATGACTAAAAACTAGTTATAATCAAGAACACATTGTTGACTAATGTGATGGATACATAAAGATATTTTAGGTTTACTGATATATAATTACATTCGTGTGACATAAAATGATATTGTCATCTTAGATCCATTTTTGGTAAACACTTTCATTTGGCACGCAAAGTTTTCTGCTTCTTAGGTTTCGAATGATAAATACAGATAAAAAAAAAATACAGATCATGTGCAGATTTTAGAGATCATGTAAAATATATTTTATATTATTATTTTATTACCAGATATTTTTAAAATTTTATAATTATTATTTTATTTTATTATTAGACTTGAATTCGAACATGTACCAAGAACCACACAAATACCCGAAAACCTAATTTATAGTATTCTTTTAATATTTGAGTATTCAACTATATTTTAAGTTTTGTTTTGGTATTTTAAAAGTATTTTTGGTATTTTACTTTATTTGCGAATATTTAGATATTTGAGTAATTTTTAGTCTTTTTTTATTTTGATCCAAACTCGAATGGAACCGATTCGGTTGTTTTGTTTATTTGATACATTTTTATGATTGTCCTATATTTCTATAATTTTTATAGTAAATGTTCCTGTAAATTAGTTTTTATATTTGTTGGTTTTATGTGTAATTTTGATAACTGATTAAATATATATTTTAGTTAAAACTTTAATTACATAATTAAATAACAATTCATATTATATTTTATTTTATATAACAAGTTAAATTGTATTCAGTTTAATAAATGTCGTTAGTTACATTTACAAACATAATGTAATTAAAAATCAATGGCCTAAAAGTACTAATTGATATAAACGTCATATAAAATTTACAAGTATAATTACAAAAAGAAAAAAATGGCCTAAAATAAATAAGTTAATAAGTGAAAAAAGAAAAAAAAAAAAAAGTAAAAGTTGTTAGTGTAGAAACGAATATATGATCGTACAGGTCATTGTTGTTAATAAGTATGAAAGTTGTTAGTGCTAGTGTTTAGAAATGAATGTATGAAATATATGCATAAGTCTTAAATCAAAAAAAAAAATTAAAATACCAAATTAGAAAAAACAAAATTTTAAAATACCTGTAACTTAAAAATAAAACTATATACATGAATTTATAGGAATAAGGGAAAATATTTAAGTGATATTTAATTAATAAATCTAGTTATTTAGGTGCACAAAATAAATAAAAAAAGTAAACAAAAAAAAAATGAAGTTGCAGATCAGATGATACGGACGAAATGAGTGCATGCCAATTTTTGTTCTTTTATTTTGATCTGCATCTAACCATTCATTATTTTATTTTTGAACTGTGTTTTAATTTGTGAATGGTGAATTTAATTGCAGGTTACTTAGACTGCAGATAATCTGCATTAAAACTGCATTCAGACCCTTAGCGTATCACTTATTACTTATTGGCCAACTCATATTTAACAACAAGTGAAATAATTAGATTGGACTTCATCATAATTTTTTATTTTAAAAAATTGTAGTGCTTATTTGCTTTGATTTTGGATAAATGAAGTATTGCATTATAACTTCGAAGGCATATTTTTTACAAAAATACTTCAAAGATATATAGATGAAAAAACAACTCATTTCCAAAATTTGAGAAGCAAAAGAAAAGAAAATAAGGATAATGTGATTAAATAAGTAATTTTTATTTTTGTGCTCAAATGGTTAAATTCCATAAAATTCTGTAGCTTAGTAGAAAATTATGATAAGATTTGTGATTATAGATGGGTTCTTATTATCCATTTTTTGACTTGATTTCATTGTCCACGGGCTTTTCTTGGGCCTGAGGCCTTTTACCATACAAACCCAAATATCAATACAGTATACACAACCCAACTTTGGACCACAAGACTAATTTTCTTTCCAGCAAGACCAACATATCTAAACCTATGTGTTTCTAATTTTACGCATCTCTCCTTCTCTCATTTTTATTTTTTTTTGGACATTGTTGGCAAAATTATGGTTGGAGCTGTTATCTGTAAAATTTTAATTAGAATATGTTTACATGTAAGAGAGAATAAAAACTTGATCACTTTCTCAAATAGCTGCCGTTATGACCAAAACAAAAAATGACTTTTTATAGGTAAATTTAGTAAACACGGCAAATTCCAAGTTGATACCTCCGTACGTCAAAGTTGTCCAACCCGAAGAAATATTCTTCTTAAGAAATTTTGGATTTCGAGCTACAAAAAGTCCAAACACTATCAAACAAGATTAGGACGTACGAAACAAATACGCGACTCATTATCATATATCTATCATCTAAGTCAAACCTATCTTCCTTCAACGCCTTCTTAACTATTGTCTTTTTCATTTGTTTTCATATCTAGAAGAATAACTAGAAGTACACAAATTGAAATCTTGAGTTTGGTATGCAAAACTTCTTCTTCTCTAGAATTAATTAATTCCGTACATCACATCTTGATTTTCATTGGCATCTATGTGGTATTGACATTTTCGACAATTTTTTTTTTTGTAGACAATTAAATTGATAAGATTTTAACTATTACCTACCTAAACTTCACAAAATCTAAATTTAATTATGCTAGATCACACGATTATATAGAATCGAAATCTAGTAAAATATAGAGTCGGATTTTAGTATAATATCTAACCAATTGACCAAATACATTTTTTCATAATATTTTTTTCTTTTTTTTTTATACAAAAGTTGTATTTTACTAGTATCAAGAACTAGAGGTAGTACTCGGAAAAAAAAAAAAACTAGAAGTAGTATATGAGAAGAAATATTTGCACATTTAGGAAACCCATCCATATATATAGAAAAATATCATATTGAATGTGTTTGATAAAAGAAAGTATCAAATATGTGCCGATGGTTGCAAATGTTGCAATTCCTTCTCTCTATTAATAATTATATGAAATCTAAATCACTTGTAATACCTGTTAGATCATAGATGGGTCATCTATTGACTATAGTGTATTAAACAAATAAAAAGTTTTTTATTTAAAACAAAAAAAAACTTCCATCACTATTTAATCTCTTACTCGGCCTAAGTATACGTGTTTTTTGGCTCACTCGTACACAGACTGACCAATTAACTTCGAGAGACCAAGTCAGATAAATTTGTTACCGCAAACGAGTAGACTCTCAATATTTCTCTGTTTGCTTGTCGTTCCGTAAATGATAATGTTTCTTGAGACACGCACAGTAACAAAACCAACACAAAAAAAAGAAAGTAATTTGATTAAATCAGAAAGCTAGTGGATATTGACAAAATACTTTTATAATGAGTCAAATATCAATTAAATCAAAAAAAGAATCCAACGACGTCATTTTTCGCCAAACTATACTTCCTTTTTATTGTGTCCATTTGTTTGACTTTCTTACACATACAAAGAAAAAAAGACCCATCTCTTTTAGTCACCTCCTCGTGCCTCTCATCAATACCAACCCAAACTTTCATTTCATTATCAATTTTCTTTCCTCTGCCATTTCTGTTCACATCTCTCTCTTGATCACTCATCATATATCTCTCTTTTGGGCTTGCGGGTCGAAACTTATCTATACTTTCTCTTTTCTCTTCTCTTTACAAAACCATATTCAGCTCAAGCAGCTGAAGAACAATCAAAAATCCAAAACTAAGAAAACGAATCTATTCTTAGCTTTGATGGGTTGTTGTTTCAGTTCTCAAGTCAAAGCAGACTTCTTCCATAATGGTGCCATCTCTCTGCCACTATCAATTTCCTCGAAATCTTCTATTCTTTTCCTCAAGATTCGAAGAAGACTTTTAAAATTTTGATTTTGGTCTAGTCTTGAATTGTAATCAACATATGTGTGTCTCTGTAGGTAAGAGCAGTGATTTGTTTGGTTTAAGCCTCTCGAGCCGAAAATCGTCATCGGCTGTGGCGGCTCAAAAGACGGAAGGGGAGATACTAAATTCGACAACCGTCAAAAACTTTACCTTCAATGAACTCAAACTTGCCACCAGAAACTTTAGACCGGATAGTGTGATCGGAGAAGGTGGCTTTGGTTGTGTCTTTAAAGGTTGGTTAGATGAGACAACTCTCACTCCGACTAGACCTGGAACCGGTTTGGTTATCGCTGTTAAAAAGCTTAACCAAGAAGGTTTTCAAGGTCATCGTGAATGGCTGGTAAGTAAAGTGTTTCATTTCCTCAATTTTGGAGTTTATGTGTTGTGTGTGTGTGTTATCTGTTGTGTTTTGTTGTAATTCAGACGGAGATTAATTACTTGGGGCAACTTAGTCATCCAAATCTTGTTAAACTGATTGGTTATTGTTTAGAGGATGAACACCATCTTCTAGTCTATGAGTTTATGCAAAAAGGAAGTCTCGAGAATCATCTATTCAGAAGTAAGTCTCAAAGATCATTTTATCTTTGATCAAATCTGTGTTTTGTTTTTGTGGTTCTTATGGAAATGATTTTGAAACAGGAGGTGCATATTTTAAGCCACTTCCATGGTTTCTACGGATCAAGGTTGCGCTTGATGCAGCAAAGGGTCTTGCTTTTCTCCATAGCGACCCAGTCAAAGTGATATATCGAGACTTCAAAGCCTCGAACATCTTACTCGATCCGGTATGTAGAGATATATATTCAAAGGTTTAGATGTCTCACTTGGCTTTAAAGCACTTTACTGATGACTTTGTTTACCTTAAACAGGACTACAACGCAAAACTTTCTGATTTTGGACTAGCTAGGGACGGTCCAGAGGGTGATTTAAGCCATGTTAGTACAAGAGTTATGGGTACATATGGCTACGCCGCTCCTGAATACATGTCGAGTGGTAATTATCTACCTATCTACCAATCTTCATATATGAATAATGAATAGATTGGTATAGTGTTTTAGAGCATATGAATAATGACATGAATCCTTGTTTCAGGTCACTTAAATGCAAGAAGCGACGTGTACAGTTTTGGGGTTGTGCTTCTAGAGATCTTATCCGGTAGGTCAGCAGTGGACCATAACATGCCAAGCAAAGAAGAAGATCTTGTGAAATGGGCTCGACCGTACCTAACAAGTAAACGCAAGGTTCTCCAAATCGTGGACACTCGGCTAGAGACTCAGTATCTACCTGATGAAGCCATCAGAGTGGCCAGCATTGCGGTTCAGTGTCTCTCACTCGAACCCAAGTCGCGTCCAACCATGGACCAAGTGGTCCGTGCCTTGCAAAAACTTCAGGACAACTTGGGAAAACCAACTCAAACCGATCCGGTTAAAGATACCAAGACTAAATCTGGACCTAAGTCGTCCGGGTTTAAACAAAAATCTTTTGGCAGAAACCGGGACCGAGTTTAGGCCTTTTCTGGATTTGGAAAACGGTTCAAGCTGGTTAATAAATTCCGGGATGGAGATTTTTCCGGTCGGGACTCGTAACTGCGAGGGATTGGATACAGTTCTTGACGGATTGAGCTGGTCAAAAATGATAGTTTTTCCAGTTACATGTCCCTTAACTTTAAAACGTGTGTAGTTTTTTTATTCTTCCTTGTGTGATGTTATATCGAGAGAAGTATATATGCGATTTGAGGTCATTTTTGCCTCTTTATGTCACTATATTGTATTTTTGTTCCTGAAAATTTTGATGCAGAAACGAAAATGTCTGCAGTTCTGGAATCGAAATTTCTTTTTTTGATGATATAAAGTCAAAATATACGAAGTTAATCAGTGGTACGAAGAATACAATAGATCCGAGCTCGAGTTCAAATCTGTAATATAATACAGAACATAACATTTTGTAGGGAAAATTGTACAAAGATCAACTAAGATTTTAGACAAATTTTGAAATGTCATTTATTATCCAACCTATTGTACGGAAATTATATGCGGAACAATGTAATTTGGAATACATATTACACCATTTCCTGTTGTTAAACAAATTTTGTGTTGGTTGAGTTTAAATATTTTTGGTTTAATTCGGTTCAATTTGACAGATTAGGAATTAGTCAAATGCGAGTCAAAGATATTCCAGACTGAAGAACGCGTTCCATTTTTTGCTTCTACATCTGAACTGTGTGGCGTTTTTTTAGCTTATCCGCTCAATGAGAAAAAACTACTCAAAAAATTTGTAGTTCCAGAGAGGTTTTAGCCGCAGACGAAAGGGTTTACTCTGTCTTCTTCCCAGTTATTGATCAATTACGACGACGACCTATACTATGGCTATGCTTCAAAACCTTGTCTTCTCTGTTCCCATCTCGCGAATGGTAGTAAGGCGTCATTCCTTATCCACCGTCGTCTTTGCGGCCGCAGCAACCGTTGCACCGTCTACAAAACCGGCCTCTGTCAAACCGGCGCGTACTCCACACGTGGACTCGAAGGTTCTCATCGGAATGTCGGAACCGGAGCTTCAACAGCTCGCTATCAGCTTGGGTCAAGTAAGAATCCGATTTTTGCAAAAATAGGACTTGAAGAGAAGTGAAATTTCTGAGTTTGCGGTGGAATTTTACAGGCAGGATATAGAGGGAAGCAGCTCCATCATCTCATATACAAGAGAAAAGTCAATAACGTTGAAGACTTTAGCAATTGTGAGCAATTTCTTACCAAGTTCTAGGTGTTCTGAAAAATCTCGTATTGCTTGATATTTGTGCAAATGATCAAACCAATCTTCAATTTCATGATGCTAAAAGTGCCACAAACGTTTCGAAAAGAACTTATGGATAGTGGATTTAAAGTGGGAAGATCACCTATTTACCAAACTGTCACTGCTACTGACGGTACCATTAAGGTAAGTTAGCATTGTTGAGATTTTGCTACTCAGGTTTTGTTTGAGTAGTTCTTACTGTTTCCAATGTTTTTGTCTTTTGTTGTTTTTATCTTACAGCTGCTGTTAAAGCTTGAAGATAATTTATTGATAGAAACTGTTGGTATACCGGTTCAAGATGCTGAGAAGGGCATAACGCGTCTCACTGCCTGTGTTTCTTCCCAGGTGAAGCTGACTTTCTGATTTCTTAAGAGATGTGTTGTTGGCTTTGCATAATTGAGTTTCAAAACTGATGTCTAAGTTCTGCTTTAGGTTGGATGTCCGCTGCGTTGCTCATTTTGTGCCACTGGAAAAGGAGGCTTTTCGAGAAATCTAAAACGACATGAAATCATTGAGCAGGTTTGTTGATTATCTCTTGTTTCTTGTATGGATCATGTAAAATGATATATCTTCAAAGGACGAATCTTATGGATTGATAATAATATAGAGAGCATGATACAATTTTATGGATTGGTAGGAAGATTATCATTGTATTATAGGTTGTTTTACATCACAGAAACGCCTAAAGCAGTACTTAGAAACAGGCGTTTAATCGCATTTAAGACTTGGAAGAAGAATTCTTTGTAAAATATAGATGTGGCTTGTGTTTACAAGTTTTATTTTGAAATCTAGGTGTTGGCTATCGAGGACGTGTTCAAGCACAGGGTGACAAATGTAGTTTTCATGGGAATGGGTGAGCCCATGTTGAATCTTAAGGCGGTACTTGATGCTCATCGTTGTTTGAACAAGGTAACATTTCCATTTGCCATTTCTACATGGTTGTGTAGAATGAATGAAGTTCTTGCTAATGATCTAGGCACTGCAAATTAATTGGCAAGCCAAGACAAAGACTTTACCATGATGTTGAAATGGATAATATATTTTTCTGTTCATATCTTGTGTTTTATAATGTTAAAACATTAAGACTTAGCAGTCACTCTTCGTACGCTTTTCCTTCACTTAGGACATTGAAATCGGGCAACGAATGATTACAATATCAACAGTTGGTGTTCCGAACACAATCAAGAAGCTTGCCTCCCATAAGCTTCAGTCGACCTTAGCTGTCAGGTACTGTGTTACTTTCGGTTTTATAACTAAAATGAGTTTTTATGTAAAAGCTTTCCGAGTGTTTTACTTTACAGCTTTCTTAGGTCAAGATATCCCAAACGTAACACAAATTCTTATTGATTGCCTTATTTTACAATTATATATGTATATATTTATGTTTGAGCTTTTCTTCTGGCGAATCAGCTTACATGCCCCAAACCAAAGTCTCCGGGAGAAAATTGTACCAAGTGCCAAGGCCTATCCGCTGGAAGCAATTATGCAGGATTGTCGTGACTACTTCCAAGAAACAAGTAGAAGAGTCTCCTTCGAATATGCCCTGCTAGGTGTGTGAGACTTGAATTTAAACAAAATATATGTGCGTCTCGCACATTATATTATCTACTCTAACAGAAGTTCATAAAATGTTGATGCAGCTGGAGTCAATGACTCAGTTGAGCACGCAGTAGAACTCGCAGAGCTACTCCGCGAATGGGGTAAAACTTATCACGTAAATTTGATTCCATACAACCCCATAGAAGCATCGGAGTACAAGCGGCCTTACAAAAAAGCGGTAGGCTTTGGGGTTTTAGGTTTGCTTTGGTTAGGTTTTGGATGATAAACTTCAATAACAATACAAAAATACAAGTCCATAATCCCTTTTATAAACCAACTGTGCAGGTCCTAGCGTTTGCAGCTGCGTTAGAGTCGCGTAAGATAACAGCAAGCGTGAGGCAAACAAGAGGCCTTGATGCCAGTGCTGCTTGTGGTCAGCTGAGGAATAAGTTTCAGAAAAGCCCTTTACTCACTGAGAGTGAGACTGATGGTGAAGAGTCTCAACCAGAAGCCGAAGCTGTTGCGTGTTGATGTGCTGGATTGAAAAGATCTCCAGTTTTGCGATTAGAGGGCTCAGTTCATCTTTGTTTGGAAAGGGGACTTGGCTCAATGACGAAATCTGAAAATTGTCTTTATGGTTGGCCACTGCAACTGATGATGAAGAGATTGAAGCATGTTTGAGAAGTGAGCACTTTGACGATAGCTTTATAGGTTTGCCTTGTATACTTATGTAATATGTAATATATGCCTTGGTTACAATTGTGACGGGGGAAGCTGTTATTCGTTTCAATGAATGATATTAATAGATCAAATACTTAAAGTTTCACTTAGATTTTGATGACAATGGATGATTGGTCTGATCACGAGCAAAGATGTGCAGAGACATAAATAAATACTTCGTGGACTATTTTTTCCGGTTCAACGGTGATAAGATTCACGTCGTGACCACCTCTAAAAACTGTGTTTGTAATAATAATAAGAGAAGAAGGCTTTTTGTGTTATTCCGGCGAGTCTCATGTGACTTACATTATCCCTTAACAACAACTTCAAGTGACCAAAGCAAAAGTCAATAACTGTTTCAGTATCCTATAAACCTGTAACTACTCTCTCAGGTCAATTCTCCGACCGACCCTTATGATGGTTCCCACGTTTTCAGTAATATCATTCTCTTTATATACTCAAGATCAGTTTCGTTATTCTTCTGTTTCTCTGAAACTCGGAAATAAAGCGCATGAAATTTGAGGAACTCCTCATGGAAGCTTCACAACAACACAGTAACAAGAGACATCATTTGGAAGAAGGCGTAAGCACCTCTATTCTTACAAAAAGACTTCAAAATCTGTGTTCGAAATGTACTTATGCTTGTTTTTTTGCAGGTAATGCATCTTAAAGAGAAACTAGAGGAAGAAGAAGCATTGAGTAGGACTTTAAGAGCTGTTTTCGATGGTTCTGTTGTTTCTATCTCAAGTCTCTCCTCAGTATTTCTTCCACCTCAGGCAAGACCAATACACATAATGTTTCTTAATGATCAAACAACTTAAAGATTTTATTGTCTTAACAGTTTTCCGAGCTTATACAAGAATTAGCAGCCGTGGAGGCAGAGATTCTCTATCTAGACAGAAAAATCGAGGAGCTGAAGCTAACATTGTGCTGCGAACAGAGACAAACGCAAGAAATGAAATTGCAGATGATCGAACAGAAGAGGACATTACCACGTCATAGCCATGTGAAACAGACTAGTCTGCCACTAAGGCATGATCTTCATAAACGATCTCTGTCACATCACTACCAACGTTCTGCTTTAGACACTATCTCAAGTAGTCACTCTAGGCTCTCGTTTTCTTATGCTCCTGATTTCTTGGAGGCCACTTCTTCAGGTTGCTTCACAGGTACGTAGTTGCTTATTCCGTATCTTTGTCAGAAGGCTTTCATTTCACTCTAGTCATGGTTTTTCTGTGCAGATGAATTCGATGGATTACCGATAACGCAGATGGGTAAAGTGAAAAGGGGTCTTCGACTTGTGGAAGCAATGACCAAAGACGATCCAAATGAAGTATCTGAACAGCTTATCAACTGTCTTATAGGCATTTACTTGGAACTCAATCAGGTTTCATCAAAGACCAAAGGAGATGTCTCAAGGCCCTCTTCTTGTAGCCGGAAATCAAGCACATATAGTTATTATCAAAATGCAATGAATCCTGACCCTTATCGCGTATTGCCAGACTCAAACGGAGGAGTCACCAGAGACATTGGTCCTTACAAGAACTTCATCCATATCTCAACAAGTTCCATCGATGTAACCAGTTTCTCCCATTATTGTTCACAGGCTGCTCCACGCCTAAGGTTTTATCTTCAGCTAAACAATTTATACATGTAAAAACTGTTTCTGGAGATTTTGTTACTTATTGACAATCCTTATGTGTTAATAAGGGTTCTGATGAAGAAACTATCGGAGGTGGATTTGAGTTTCTTGACTTACAAGCAAAAACTCGCTTTCTGGATCAATATCTACAACGCTTGTATCATGCATGTATGGAATCAATTTTTAACACAAACTATTAACCACACACTACGTAAACTTATAATCGATCTTTATGTAGGCATTTCTCGAGTATGGATTACCTTCATCACACAATAGACTACTTAACTTGATGAACAAGGTAAAATATTGAATCAAAATCCCAAGAAAAGGAACTCTAAATTCTATCTTTAGTTGTAAATACTTCAAAAACCTACTAATGCCCCTTTGTATCACTCAATGTTGGTGGCAGGCTTCACTCAATGTTGGTGGCATAGTCCTTAACGCTTTGGCCATTGAACATTTTGTCTTGCGACATCCTTGTGAACCTGAACAAGTAAGTGCAGTCCAATATAAATCATGCCCTATAAATACACTCACGTAATACACAAGAAGCTAGCTAATTCATCAACATCTTCATGAAAGGACTCACTTGATGAGAAAGAAACTCTCCTCCGACACACTTATGGTTTAGGATATTCAGAACCCAATGTGACATTTGCTCTTTGTCGTGGAAGTTGGTCTTCACCAGCAGTAAGTGTAGTGACATAGTTTATCTTAAACGGTTTATTACTTCAATATATACGAATAATGAAATTTCATATTCATGTGTAGCTTAGAGTCTACACAGCAGATGAGGTAGTGAATGATTTAGGAAGAGCGAGAGTGGAATATCTAGAAGCTTCTGTGGGTGTTTCAAGCAAGAAAAAGATTGTGGTTCCACAGCTTCTTCAATGGCATATGAAAGATTTTGCAGATGATATTGAATCACTTTTGGAATGGATTTATAGTCAGTTGCCTCGATCAGGAAACCTAAAGGGCTTGATTATGGAATGTTTAAAGAGAAAAGCAAAAGTTCCATTAGCTAAAATGGTTAAGATTCAGACATATGGACATGAGTTTCGTTATTTATTGTCATTGTAACTTTGAAAGAGTGACAATATTTGGTAATTTTTCTCTCGGATATATATATATATATATATATACATTCTCCTTTGTTTGCCAATAAAATAACAATGTTTAAGCAAGTGTAGTGAAACTTTTCATTCTTATATATAGTTCATTGGCTCTCTTTTTTTTACAACACACATTTTACCAAAAAGAATTTTCTTTTTTTTTTAAAACACCTTATTTTGGAAATTTTTTGAAAAGGAGTAGTTTGATTTGAGTTATATCGACAGTCCTAGGCATTTTGATATGTTAGACAGTGTTTAAACACTCAGCTAATCTATTATCGACACAAACATTAATACTAGAAAAACATATTTGATCAAACGAACGGTTAAATATCTATTTTTATATTTTCTTCCACCAAAATTTAATTTATTAATCAGTCTCTATCGATAAAAAGATTTGAAGAATCCTATCACCAATGGCATCAACTTATCAAAGTCAATAACAAATGGGTGAAAAGTGTGAGTCGATGCCTCAAACATTGGCACTCATATTTATTTTTAAACTCCAAAATTTTACACCAGTGATTCTCTGTCAAACCCAAACAGGATTATAATAAAATAAAAAGAGTAAATGAATATGAACTTTAGGTAAATTGGTAAGTGGAGAAAACATGTTCCGTTCATATCACAAAAAAGGAAAAAATGGCTAATAAGTAGCAGGACTTAAAAGACTTATGTTAAGTTAGCATCAAATGCTGTCGGAAAAGATACTTTTATTTCTAAATTTAATTCATCGGTCAAAAATCAATCCCACTTATTAAAGGCTTTAAAAATAGACCAATAGCCATTGAACTGTGAATTATTCTTGCTTCTTGATCTACTATATATCACTACCAAAATCTAAGTGGGATCCTCGTGGATCTATCACTTCACTTATAGTAATAGGCATTAACTTCACTCTCAAAGCAAACTGTTTGTAAGGGCTAGCTAGAAAACCCAAATTCTAAATTCTATGATGTTGGATTACGCGTCAATCTAAAATAAAACTATAGTGAAAAAAATTACACAAGTGGGCATTAACAACTTGATGAAATTCACTTCCGAGGTTAGTTGGATTTAAACGAGATTAGTTTGTATTAGCAATGTATAGTAGTATTATCATAATACAAACATGTTTTAGATTACACGAAAATAAGCGTTACAACCAAACCATGTGAATACTTTTAATAGCTGCGGGCTGTTACAAAATTTTCTCACAGCCACTTCAGCTATTCACTTTCTCACAATTAAAATACCAAACCCAAATAAAAACTTACAAAAAAAAATAAAGAAAAAGAAAACACACACAAAAGTCAAAGATACTTTCCCTCAATTTTCTCTCGTTTCCATATATAAATTTTTAAAATTAAAAAAAAAAAAAGGAGAAGCGAAATTAGCGGAGATTTTTCTTTTGTCTCGAACCACTTGAATATTTTTTCGATTTCCTCCAAATATGAGTTTTCTCGAAACTCTCGATTAAACCCTGAAATTCTTCCCGACAAAGGTTTGACCAAACTGCCAGTGAGAAGGAACAATGTTCCAGGAAGTAGATGTTCTACGGTCACTGCCTGTGACACGGAAAGACAATGACTGACCAACCAAAACAGCGTTAGATTGCCAGTTCTGTCCCCAGTTCCTGCTTAAACTCATCCAACCAGTCCTTGACCCTTTCACACTAGTCCTCACAATGTCTCCTGCTCCGGCCACATTGGTGATTAGAACCAAGTTGAAGTAACGATGACCATTGATTGTGAATCTTATTCCTCCTCTCTTTCTACAAGGAACCCTGTAAAACAAACCAACATTTCACACTTGTTTACTCACTCATTTACATCAAACAGAACTAATCAAGTACTGACGACTAGTCTGATTCCGGGTTTTTCATAAAGACTAATTTATAAATCCATTTCGTCTGAACAAACAAGCGCAATTTAGTTTTTGGTACCGGACCGGATCATACATCAAGAAGCAACAGATTTACGAATAGTTTCTTAGTTCTAAGTGATACAGAGAGTCAAAATTTGGTACCTGCGGTATGAGATGGGGACAATGCCGGCACGATATTGAGCGATCTTAAGGAAAACAGGCATGGCTAAGTCGAAGTGTTCACGTGGTGGGTTGCACCATCCTCCATTGTCACTAGGTTGAGCAAAGTTAGGTGGACAGAAATTAGTGGCAGTGATGAGGATAGAAGGACTTCCTGGATGGCACCATTGAGGGTCATTGGCGCATTTTAGCTCAAAGCAAGATCCACAACTCAAACCATTGTTAAACAGCGCCGTACTCAAAGCAGCTGTGTTAGTCCCATACCCTTGACTGTATAAGTTACCGTAACCACAAGCTCCTCCTGAATAACATTTTAGTTCAAATTACATTATAACATAAAGATTTTATATTTTATCCACAAAAAGGTATCTATGCTCTGTTTTAGTGGACTGACCCATAGTGCCGGAGGCGTCACTGCCGCCGTAGAAAGTGGCGTGTGCGTTAGTCCATCCGCTGCCGGAGTAAACACCGGGGATTCTAGCGTCGGCGAGGGTAAAAAGGACAAATGTAGTGAAGAGAATTACTAGTTTAATAGCCATTTTGAAGTGGAAAAAGAGTTCTAAATTAGTGAAGAAGAAATAAAAAACAAGAGCGCTTTAGAGCTTGCGCTCTTGTAATAAGAGAAGAGTTAAGTTTGTTAATTGGAGATGAGGATGGTGTAAGAAGATGAAGTGAGGTTCGGTATTTATGGAGGGAAGCAAACTCTAAAAGTTAAGAGTTGAAGAGAGAGAGAGAGAGAGTGAGAAAGGTAATTGAGAAGTACTATTGGCTAACTTTTAATTTCACATTGTCAAAAATTAACATTACTAATTTCTACGTAATGTGGGAGCAGGTTTGTAACCGATTTGTCAAAAAAATTTTCTTTAGATTATAATTTCACTTAAGTATAATATTTTATCTCATTGATTCCTAATCTAAACTAATGTGTGACTTAGAAACTTGATGTTAGATTGGCAAAAGAATATATTGAGTTGACTAATGTTTTTATTTGTTTTTAATTTGTTTTGTCAATTTAAATTAAATTGATAAGATCTCATTAATAGAGAAATTGTTTTAGTCAAATGATTAAATATCATTTCATCATCTGGGTTTGATTTTAAAATTTTATATTTACTCCATAAAATAAGTTTTGAGGATTTAAAAGTTTTTTTATCGATCTAATTGTTGATAAAAATAAATTATATTTTATAGTCAAATTTTTAATAATGTAATGTAAAATGTAACGCATAACTCCCTAAAATGAAAACTGAAGACACCAATGTAACATTCATATTTTTATAAGAATTTGTTTAGATTATACTAATTGTTTATTATATTTGTTTTGCTGACCATGTGCAAACACAAGTCTTTTTTAGTATCTATTTGTTATGTTTACCGAATTGCCGCAAATTGTTTTCTTTTTTGTTAATTTGGGTAATTCATTTAAATAATTAGAGAAATCTTTGATGGCTAAGAATCTATAGAACATAAATTTTTCAAAAGCCCTCTAACAAAATGGACAAAAAAATCAACTTTGTAGATCCAAGTATACAAAATATGGAAAAAGAATTGCCGCCAATTATTTAACCTTTAAATTCAAGTGATTTCTAGTAAAGTGAAATTTTCATAAATTTATAAAACAAGTATAAGACATAAGATAAAATCAAATTGAAAATGGGACCCATATTTAGCGCATTCACCGGACCACGCATTACGCCGTGCATTAGCCGTACGTAAAGTAATAGACCCGACCCGATCCTATTTCTCTCGGATCTATCCAGTCAAATGTGTGTTATACTATTATGTCATGAAACTGTCAAAGATATACCAAAGCTTTCCACTTCTTAGTTCTCACTCACGTGAGAAAAGTCAAAGCTTCATATTTCCCTCCATTCCACTATTCAATATTTTTATACTTTTAATAAAGTATTTATGAAGATGGATCCAAGAATTTTTATGAAAATCAATTATATATCCAATCAATATTGGACTCCAGCAAGATACATACTATATTCAAAATCTGATGTTTTTCTAAACACTAAAATACAACTTAATAAAACACATTTGCATATAAATTTTATCTTCTTCTGATGTAATTATATCTTTTGTCTGATTTAATTGGCAGCATGCTTAAGTCTGTTTAAAATTCTATAATAAGTAGTGTTTTATGTTGAATTGTAAACATACTTATATAGTTTGTTTCATATAATTAAAGTAAAGCACGACTTTTTTCAGTTTAGGACTTCTTCAATTAATTTTGTCAATTATTGATCAATTGTTATTAAATTTTAGCTTCAAACGTAGTGATTAGCTTTTGTAAATAACCTACATGATCATTTTTTTTCTTATTGAAAAAAAAATCATCCACACTAATTCACTTTACTCTTTATACATCGGCGCACCACTATCATCAAAAACATCAAAACCTAACAGTAATATAAAATTAGAATATTCAAGTTAATGTCGTTAGTTTCTTTAATAAAAATAAAGATATATAATAGTGAAATGAAATCTAGAAAAAAAAATAGAAAAGTGAATCAAATTTGGAAAAAGAGGAAAACAGTTAAGAGGCGGTGACCGTGAGAAGAGGATTCGATGACAAAGCATATCTCTGCACCAACCAGATCTTCTTATATATCTGCCACGTCATCTCAAAATCTTCTTACACATGCCACGTCACTCGTACCTCCATGCCAGCTTCTCACTTCTGTCTGATTTTAAGTTGAAATTCTAGATGGGTTTGTGTTTGGTTACCGACGATTTTTAACACTTGATGTTTGCACAATGACACGTGGACATATAACATCTTGTTACAATTCAGAAATGTGAATAGTCTAATATATACATACGTGTATCAGTGTATGTATAGGTATAAATGTCGAATTATTCTCGGCGACGTGTTGTTAGAAAAAATCATAAAAACACATGCACTGATAGTAAGGCTTTTATGATGAGAACACAAACTGAAGTTGCATGTGAATTAAGTATCTACCACTTTTCTCCCAACGAATTCACGTCTTTACATTTATTTCGCTTCTGCATTTAGTATCAATATTCTTTACATACATTAAAATCCTTATTTTGGAAGATGTATTTTTGGTATGGAAATTTTTTTTATTAAATTAAATGTTCATTTTAGAATTTGGTTTCATATCATTACTTAGCTTCCGATTTGTGTTATGAATCAAATTTTATCGATAAAATTATTCACAAAAAAAATTTGGTAAACAGTTAAATATTCTCTGTTAATTATAAAGAACTTGGTTCTAGGTGGTTATCAAGCTCTAAGATGTATGAGTTGAAAAGTTTAAGTTATCTAATTGTTTTGAAAAAATTGGGTTGAATTCAGAGTAATTTATTGGATGAGTTGTACACATTGATAGTCCGCACATAGAATTTATTGATGTGTCGATCTCATTAGCTGGTTTAAAGGATGAAACTATGATATAAGTATTCATGGTAAGAAAATTACAACTTATGCTTGTTTAGGACCAATGCCTAGTGATCTTGAGTCTAAATATATGATTGGTCCTAGGTTCATATAGAATGGTCTTTAAATTGTCAGAATAAACAAAATGTGAACTTAAACTTCATTACAATTTGTCTCGAAAACTTAAAGCATAAAATAATTACATCGTTAATTGTTATATCTGTTTTGTACATCATTTCTTAATACGATGGTCATTGTTGTTAGTTAGTCGGGTCCAATATTTGTCTGTCGACCGACGATTTAATAACGTTTTGTAACATTATTTATATTGCCGTGGCCGGGCTACGTGTCTGCTAACAATATTTGCATTACCTGTTGTATTTAGTGCATATTGTCGTTCTTAGTCAAATTTCGATATAAAAATTAATTAACGATAACAGAAACAACATTGGTTGTAACCAAATTTTAGTAATAACAATTGTACAATAACATCGCTGAATGTGCAAATTTCTTGAAACAGGCACCATTATTTTCTCTAACTTTTCTTACTGAGCTTATATGCTTAATGTTGTAATGTTGTAAACGATATTCATTTTGAATTTCAGCATCAACATATAATAACCGAACGCAAAACAAATTATGCGACTTTCTGTATTCAAACTTCGATAAAGAAACAGCAAAAGTGGATTTAACCATTTGACAATTTCAGAACTAAATAGAGTTAAAATACAAAATGATGGTATTGCACCATTGCTGAATAATGGCTATTGTTAATGTTCATTGACAATCTTTTATATATATAATACTTAGGCGTAAAACATAAGTACGTGTAGATTGTTAATTGAGCTATATTCAAGCAACGCATTAAATCATTACCAAATTCTTTCATATAATTAAATCGTTCATGTAATATATATCCTTATAGTAATTTAGTTACACCAATACGCTAGTTCAGTGACACAATATTTTACATATATATAAAGTTAAAAATATACAATCAATTCATCAATAATATGCTGCACATGTTTAAAAATTTTACTTCTTTTTAAAATTAAATATGAAAACTTATAAAAATAAAAGAAAAACAAATACGCACATGTAATAATTTTCATTTCTATTTGTAGAAAATTTTGACTTTTATTTTACAAATTTATTCTTAGTTTACATCTAATATTATTGACACTTTCATTGAAGAGTAAAGAGTGAAATGTACTCAAATTAAGCAATTGAGAAGAATAGGAACATCATCTAAGAGGAGAGAGTGGGGTCATAAATCATGAATTGGTGTAAGTGGGAGAAGAAGAAATTTGTAATTGCCAAAAAAGTTAATAGAGACCACACATGCTATTGTCCACACCCACATTGTAAGAAAGATTCCCCTCGAAACCTAGCAATTACAACAAGCAGATCTACTTGTTATTTTTCCAAAAAATTCAGTTTACAAATCAATAAGTTAACATTTTTGACAGCATCTTTTATTTCTTTATTGTTAACTATTAACTTTTTAACACTGGTTCACTGATTTACTTGTAATTGAAGTTGTAATGTTACTAGTACTACTATAGAGATTATATGAGTTACTTCTTTTTTTGACAGCATCTTTATGTCTTTATCAACTTGTATTATATGAATAACAAAAAGTTTAATTTAGGCTCCGAGCTTTGGAAATATATTAGAGAAAACAGTGGTTATTTTGCTTATATTCTTATTTATCAAGAGAATTTCAAATTTAAATTGAAGATAATTTCAAGAAATTTTTTATGCTAACAAAATTCGAATTTTAAATGCAACTTATGAGAACTGGACGGATTTTTAATTCTTCAAATTGGGATTCTATCGTTGTTCACCAAACTCTCACAAAGATCATCTTTTTCTTCCAAATTGATTTTTTGCTGTTGGCTAGCAGTTGATAGAGAATGTTCGACGATGGTTGATCTCCCATCTATGGTTCGAATCGGACTGCAAATTGCAGTTTACAAGAGAAATTTTTATGATGAAATCTATGAGATTCTGGTCGACAATCATGTTACCTAACATAAAGAAAAGTTTGAGAGAAATCATGTTTACCAAACTTTCTGTTATTTCTAATTAATCGAAAATATTATGGTTACAAGAGGTTTATATACAATTGGTTATACCAACCTGGACCAAACAAATCAAATCAACCCAATTACATTAAACTAAACCGGTACTATACATTAATATTCTCCCTCAAGATAAGACTGCATATATATTATGCAAGCCCATCTTGGCTATGTTATCTCGAAAAGGAGCAAGATATAAAGCCTTAGTTAGAACATCAGCTAACTAATCTATAGTTCTAACATACATTGTCTTGAGCATTCCCTCTTCAATCTTCTCTCTCACCTTATGACATTCCATTTCGATATGCTTTGTACACTCATGAAATATTGGGTTACTAGCAATATGAAATGCTGCAGTATTATCACAATAGAGATAAGCAGGGAATTCAAAAGGTATGTGCCATTCTCGAAGCAAAGAAGTGAGGCCAGATTAACTCCTTTGTGGTAACAGACATGGATCTATACTCTGCTTCTGCAAAACTGAGAGAGACAATGTCTTTTTTTTTGGATTTCCAAGAAATAAGAGAGTTGGCAACAAACATAGCATAGGCTGAAACAGAACGACGGGTATCGGGACAAGCTCCCCAATCCAAATCAAAGTACCCACGAACATCAAAACTCTTTGCAGATGAGTAAAACAAACCCTGTCCAATAGATCCTTTGAGATACCATAATACCTTGTGTAAGGCTTGTACATGTGGATCGTGTGGGGCAGAAGAGTATTGTGCCAATTTGGAGACTGCAAAAGAGATGTCTGGTCTCATGATTGTCAGATATTGAAGCTTTCCCACTAACTTTCTATAGTATTCGACATCTTCAAACAGAGGACCATCATCTTTAGAGAGCTTTAGATTTGGTTCTATAGGAACAACCGAAGGTTTGCAATCAGTAACACATGTAGATGACAACAAATCCAAAACATACACTACAAGAAAAAAGTTGTATTGAGACGTAATATTTCGTCACAGTAATGCATATTTTGTCACATATTCTTATAAATTTGTGACGATTGGTAAATAGTTACAATACAAACATCATATTTGTAACAAAAACGTCACAATACTGGTGACGGAAAAAATATAGTAACAATTTTGTCACAAATTGTTACGAAATACAGTCACAATGATTTTTTTAAAAACGTAGCAAATAAATTTTGTAACAAAAATGTATATAAAATGTCACAAATTATTACAAATATTATTAGTTACAATACAATCGTTACAATAGCTCCATTTTTTTGTAGTGACACTTCCTTTGGCTTAAAGAAACCTGCAGACCTTGCTATCTCGAGACCAAGAAAGTATTTGGGCTCACCAAGATCACGAAGTTTGAAAACAGAACCAAACTCAACTTTCAATTCATTAGCTGCAGCATCGTTAGTACTTGCAATTAAGATGTCATCAACATAGACACTTACAACAAGGAAATCGCCACTAGATTCTTTCACAAAAAGTGTGTGATCTCCATGGCATTTTGAGAACCCCAAACTGAGCAATGTAGTAGAGAACTTCAAGAACCATTGTCTGGAAGCCTGTTTAAGACCATAAATTGATTTATGAAGTCTACAAACAGCATTCTTTGGTATATATTCCCCCTGAAGCTCAGCATATCTAGGTGGCAATTTCATAAAATTTTTCTCCTCCAAATCACCATTGAGGAAAGCGTTGGAGATGTCAAGTTGATGAAGAGTCCAATTCATCTTAGGAGCAAGAGCAAGTAGCAGTTTGACTGTAGCCATTTTAGCAACTGGAGAAAAAGTATTAAGAAAGTCCATTCCCTCCTGTTGTGTGTATCCCTTGGCTACCAATCTAGATTTAAAACCCTCAATAGTTCCATCAGCATTATATTTGATGGTGAAAAGCCACTTACAGCCAACCGGTTTCTTACCCTCAGGAAGCTCACAAATAGACCAAGTCCATGTTCTCTGAAATGTTCCATCTCCAGTCTCATAGAATCACACCACACCTGTTCAACCAAAGTCTCTAAATAGTTTTGAGGTATAGGGATTTCTGTGATGGTATTAATGAAAGCACTGAAAGAGTCAAATAAATTTGAATAAGAGATATAATTGGCGACTGGATAAGGTGAGGTGAGCTTAATATGAGAAGTAAGATTACTATTATAGCAATGAAAGTCCTGCAATTTTGTGGGCATTTTCTTTGGTCTGCGTGACTTGGACTCAAAAGGAGTGAGAGTCACAGAAGATGTATCATCGATGTGATGAGGAACATCAGAAGATGATTTCACTAGAGGCAATGGTTCATCAGGTTTAGCAGGATTAGAGAAAATATAAGGAAATAAATTATTGGAATCTCCTTGATTATTGGAATACCCAAAAGGAAAGATATCCTCATTGAAAACAACATGCCTTAAAATGGATATGGAATGTGTCTCTAAATCTAGCAACCTATAACCTTTAACCCCAACAGGATATCCTATGAAAACACAAACTTTAGCTCTAGGATCAAACTTAGTTCTATTCTTTGGTGAAGTGGATCTATAACACAAACAACCAAAAGTCTTGAGAAGATGATATTCTGGAGCTTTGGACAAGAGAGTTTAATAAGGGGTTTATTATTCAAAGTAGAAGTGGGTAGTCTATTAATCAGAAAACTAGCTGTTAAGACACCCCCCCCCCAATATTCTAAAGGTATTCCCGATTGAAACATTAAGGCCC
The DNA here is from genome assembly GCA_900406405.1 of Lepidium africanum. NCBI lineage: Eukaryota > Viridiplantae > Streptophyta > Magnoliopsida > Brassicales > Brassicaceae > Lepidium > Lepidium africanum. The sequence continues at coordinate 22,553 of OVAX01001079.1, forward strand.
TAGCTATATTCAACAGATCCTGGTGCTTTCTCTCTACAATAGAGTTTTGTTCCGGAGTTTCAGGACAACTATGATAAGCCCTAATGCCTTTAGCTAAGAAAAGATAATTGAACTTCAATTCATTGGCATTATCAGATCTAACAGCACAAACCTTAATATTATATTGAGTTTCAACAATTTGAACAAATTGTGGAAAAATAGTCAAGACATCAGATGTCAATTTCATCAAGTAAATCCATGTAGCACGACTATAATCATCAACAACAGTTAAAAAATATCGAAATCCATCTACAGTAGGAACATAGAAAGGACCCCAAACATCAATATGTATCAACTCAAAAGGTTTACTGCAAATATTATTCCCAGAAACAAAAGGTAAATGTTTCTGTTTAGCCAAATAAGAAACATAACAAGGTTCTTTAGACTTTTCTACTTTGGTTTTGGAAATACCAAGATTATTAGACAACAAATCAATTCGAGACATAGATGGATGACCTAAACATTTATGCCACAAAGAATTATCAGACTTAACAACAAAATTTATATGAGCATTACCTGATGTAAGAAAACAATTACTCTCAGCCAAATCTAGAACACAAAGATTCCCAATCTCTCTACCCTTACCAGCCGTCAACTTTTGTGAACGATCCTGAATGAAACAAGCATCAGGGGTAAAAAGAAAATTAACATTCAAATGCTTAGGTAAGGCACTAGCACTCAGCAAGTTGAAATGAAAATTCAGAATATAAAGCACATGTTTTAGAGAAATAGCATCAGAAAGTTGAATAGTTCCTACACCTTCTATTGTAATTGTGATCCCATTTGATAATGTCACATAAGTCTCTGGTATTCTCTTAAAGTCTATGCATAAGTCTGGGTTACCTGATGACTCGCTCCTGAATCAACTACCCAGCTGCTATGACACATTCCATTACCTTGAGATATAGAAGCGGCTAATAACATGTTGTAGAAAGAAGCTTGAGAAAAAGTAAGAATAGTACCTGAAATTTGATGTATTTGAGGTACTGGTTTAGAAGTCGAAGCAGTTGATTTATCCAAATGAGACGGAGTAGTAGGAGACTGAAGCTTAGTGGACAGATAAGAGATAAGAGACTTAATCTAGTATGTGCTCATCCTATCTTGTACTTCAGAAATATGAGCAACACTATTCTCTGAAGTAACATTTGCAACAACAGCAGGTGTACTACTCTGTCCTGAAGTCTTCTTTTTATTTTGAGGATGTCCTAGTGGATACCTGTGAAGTTTGTAGCATTTGTCTACAGTATGACCAAGTTTGGAGCAGTGTGAACACTTAGGTTTCTGATTCTCTCCATAGGCTAACATCACTTGATGAGAATCATCTTGAGTAATCTGAGTTTGAAAGGCAGAATGCAGTGGCATAGAATGAGATGCTCTTCTAACATTTCTTTGACTCTTATCCTGAACTAACATGTTGTAAACCTCTCTTAACCCTGGTCTTGGCTTCATATTCAGAATTTGACCTCGAATGTTGTTGAAGTTATCATTTAGTCCCATAAGAAACTGTATAGCTTGACTAGTCTCTGCTTCTTCCATCAATTCTTTAACATGATCACAGTTGCATTTTTTTACCGAAGTTACTCTAGTATTAACCAACTGCTCTCATAAGTTTTTCTTCTGCGTATAGTAAGTAGACAAATCTAGATCTCCTTGTTTCAAACTCATCACTACTTATTCAATCTGATATGTGCGTGGTAGATTGTTCACTTTGAATCTCTAAAATAAATCTTAACACATTTTAGTAGCATCTTGAAAATAGAGAATACTTCCATAGATCTCTTTACTAACAACATTCAACAACAAGGATTTCACCATACTGTTACATCTACTCGAGATTTTAAATGATCTATCATCTTCTAAAGGATAAGGTAAAGATCCATCAACAAAACTCAGTTTGTTCTTCATATCTAAACTTATTTTAATCGTAATAGACCAACTGTTATAATTCGTTCCATCAAGAATAGTAGTAACTGTCAACAGACCTGGATGATCGGTGGAATGCAAGAAGAAAGGACTGTGAGTGCTATCAAATGATTCAGTTTTGTTTTGAGTTGAAATCAGATGCGATCGCATAACCGAACGGTGATTATTGATCAGAGATGCAATATCTTCATTAATTGAAGTTGAGCGATGAATCTTGAGTTCCAAATCATCATCTTCAACACTTTTTAGCTCGAGATCGAGCGTTTCCCCCTCTCCTCACCATTTCTACTTTGATTGAGATGCGGAAGCTTCTGATTCACTTGAAATAGAGAACGACGAAGGATGATAGGTTTGAAATTGAAGATCAAAATCAAAGAATCAGAGAATTAAGAAGAAGAATTGCTTTGATACCATGTTAGCTAACAGAAAGAAAATTTTGAGAGAAATCATGTTTACCAAACTTTTTGTTATCTCTAATTAATCGAAAATGTTATGGTTACAAAGAGATTTATATACAATTGGTTATACCAACCTGAACCAAATAACTCAAATCAACCCAATTACATTAGACTAAACCGGTCCTACACATTAATAATTCAATATTATTGGGGAAAACAGTCATTTAAATACTGAACTTTCCTGTTTTTGCCGAATTAATTACAAACTCCTTCTCTCTCCGAAAAAATACTGAACTTTTCATTGACTTTGCCAATTTATGATTACCGTTAGTCAAACTTAACTATCTGTTAATCAACATTAAGTATAGTTAGATAATGTTAACTGAGGGGTTAAATAAAACGGTGTGTTTTGCCAATTAGATTAACCCTAAAAGACAAAATCAAAATGTGTTCATCTTCTTTTTCTCTTCGATTTCAAAATGATTTCTTCATCTTCTCTCTTTCTCTCTTTGAAATTTGTTTCTTTTTTTCGCTATTTGATTATCTTCATCTTTTCTCTTTTCTCTCTTCGAATATGTTATTCTTCTCTCTTTGATTATCTTCATCTTCTCTCTTTTTCTCTTTGAAATCTGATGGTAATTGGTGGAAGATAAGATGAGTTTGAGATTCCGACGATGGAGGAAGATTCTACTTATCGATATCTTCGGATCCGAAATCAACTTTGATTTGATCCGGTTTAGATTGTGATTCGGTTTGATTATGGTCCTATTTGGTTTAGATGAGTTTTGCTCTGACGAAGCTCTTTACTCTCTTCGAAATTTGTTCCTATATGATGAAGGTTGCTCTGACGAAGAAGACGGTGGTTCGGTTTCTTTAACAATCTATTCCGGTGAGAACTCAAGGTTTCCTTCTTCGTCAGAGCAAGACGAGAGTGTGAATTTGAAATCAAAACCACTGTCCGTACGATTGGAATCTCCTTCTCGTTTACTTTCTTCTTCAGTTTCTTCTTCTTCAATAGGAAGAGCAAATTCAAGGTCGAAGAAAGGTCCTTTGTCATCAGCTTCTTCATCTTTAGTTTATGTAACATAAGTAACAATGGTGGTGGTTCCGGTGGTTTCTCCGGTGGAGTAATTAGAAGAAGCATAAGAAACAGAAGATTGAGGAAACTATCACCACCACTGGTTTTCAGTAGTTAACGAGACTAAAAGCTTCCATGATGCAGTCTTATAAACAATTATCTGTAGGGAAATTGCAGAAGTTTTTTGAACTAGTTTTTCAAAGCTCTAAGGTGCAGATTTAAAGGTTTAAGATGCTGAAAATAATTCACGTTTACAAGGAATTGTTAAGCATCAAGATCATCTTTCTTCTTCTCTCAAGTTTAATCATCTTCTCTTCTCTTTCTTCATTGTAATCTTCATTCTGTTTTATGTCTTTCTCTTAAATCTTCATTTTGTTTCATTATTTTGATTCGTGTGTAAAGAGGAGAAACCGATTGCAAGGTTGAGAATAAGTTATCGATTTCTATACATAAGCTAGCAAAGACAACCAGATTTGAGATTTGATTTTGTGTTTAGATTTCAGTTAAAAAATTAGAGAAAGAGAGAAAAAGAGACGCCGTGTTTTGTTAATTTAGGGAAAAACTAACGAAAGTTAAGTGTTAGTAACGGATGTTAACATTTCGTTAAGTTTGACTAACGGTTATCATGAATTGGCAAAGTCAATGAAAAGTTGGGTAATTTTTGGAGAGAAAAAGAGTTCATAATTAATTCGGCAAAAATGATAAAATTCAAAATTTAAATGACCGTTTTCTCAATATTTTTTATTAAAAATATATGTTTTCTTACATCTTTTTATTACCTAGATTAGAGAAATTTTAAACTGACATGTTGGCAAGCAAATTAGCAAACGATCAGTTTGTATGTGCCTAACTCTTAATCTAATTTGGGTTGAACCAAGAAAAACATCAAAGTTAGCTCAGCTTGGTTTAATTCCTATCTAACAACTTCATTTTGCTAACCGGAAAAAGGTTGGAATTGGGACCAGCTAGTGTTAATACTAGATAAATAGCATAAAACATTATTTCCATTGAAAATCAAACTAGAAGAACATGATTAGTTTCTGAGCTTAAACCATTAGTTCAAATTATACCGGTGATAAACTAACTTCATATTTCAATCTAATTTTTGGTGACGTATTGGGTGTCTATTGTCAGAAAAGGAAATGAATTCGGTTGGAACCACCACGTGAGGGTCATACAAAAAAGGAGGCAAAGACGTCATGCAGCGATTGGTGATATATAAAGAAGAAGAAGATCTCGTGGTTACATATGTTAAAAGGCTCTAAGATTTCATGATTTTACGTTCCAAGAGGATATGATTACGCGAGCAGTTTTTGTGGCTCCATGCTTACTTTAACATCGTTACTTCTGTCTTGAAGAAAATTTTGAACAAGCTAATTCAAGTGAGTTCTACACCGACAATCTAATTAGGTATTGGTGGATACATGATTGATTTCCTACAGGTAAATTAAAGATAATGTTAATTGGCATTATGTCACCTAGCTACATAGTACGAGAGACTGATTTTTTTTGTCAATCGTTATAACCATAAAAAGTCCGATTCATAACACAATTTTTTCAAACCACAAACAATACTATGTAGGACTATGTAACTTCATAATATTAAATTTAGGTGAAAAGTATAACAAAAATAAATATTTAACTATTTAACCAAATACATTTTCCCAAAATTTCAATATATTCTTATGAACTACGCCTAAATGTTTTTTTTGATAAAATTTCTGAACTACGCCTAAGTTTTTAGTCCATTTCTAAATTTCCTAATAGACTATGTTTTTTTGATCAATTGGTTTAATTTTTGTTGTTTTTATATAGTTCGAATTTAGATAGTAGTATCATTCCGTATGATAAAAATTTAATATTTGAATTATAAATTATATTTATTGATATAATTGTTGATTATTGTAGTGATGTAGTTTCCTTCCCGCATGCTAGCTAATTTTAAGCTCAACTTAAGAAGAGACTGAAGAAGAAAAATGTAGGATAGGTTGAATTAATGATTAGAAGAAAAACCCTTAATTTAAGGTTAAGGGATTGAACAAAAAAAGGACCATTGGTAAAACTGTGTCTCCCCTTTACATGCATCGATGTCTCGCACTCATTCTGATTAGGCTTTACGCAACACTCTCTTTTTTCCATAGATTACATTTCAAGTTTTGTCACTCAAACGTTATATTGGATTCCTTTATATTCTATTTCACTTTTTCTATTTTATTTTATTGGATTCCTATAATTTATTGGATTCCTATATTTCTACTTTAATGGATTACAGCTGATAAACAATTTACTCGACCATTATATATATATATATGATATTTTAATCAAGCAAACTATAGTTATATTTTATCATCTAGACAAAACAATTGTCATTCACCAATTAGGACTATAGTTATATTTTAATCTAAGTTGTAACCAATATTTATCATCTAGAAATTCATTGATGTGTATTATTGAGCCTTTTTAGCAGTTGTCAGACTGACACAGTACTGTGATTGATCTTCCTTTCGTCAGTCGATAATTTATTTGTTTACAAACGGAAAGTTTTAAATTACGGTTCCAATAAGATAAAGACAAAAGTATTTAGTTTCACAAGTCTTACAATAATATTTTTTTTAATGTATAATAGTATATATTAAGCTTTAGTGGTAGTGGTGATTGAATATCTTGTTGATATTCTTTAAAATTACTAAAATTTGAGGACGTACGAGGGTATTGCTTAAGAAACAAGCGAAGTAATAGAGGACATAAATATTTATTTGCTTTATCATGAAAAAGTTCCGATCAACTAACTTAACCTCCATGAGCACCATGACCATACTAATTTCATTTGTTCCATTATGATTCTTTTGAACTTTAGATTCTCACAAAACTACATCACCCATTTGTTCTCGTTTTTTTGGTTTGACATTTTGAAAATAGTATTTTCTTAGTTTATTTTTTGTCGACCAACATTATATTGTTATCTTAATATGAATTAAACGACCAAATGAATAAAAAAGAAATTTTATATATCTAGTTTTGTTCCCTCCTTTATTCTTTGGGTAAAACGGACGTATCCCCAAATTAAATTCCAACGTTCTCGGTTATGAATATTTAGTGTCGGTCTAACTGAGGCAAACAGAGTATGGGCTTACGGCCATTTCGTTGACAGGCCCAACTTAAGTCTAGAACCTATCTGTGTATTATTTTTGAAAAAGCCCAAGTGAATAAACAAAAAGGTTTAGAAAAAAAATCGGATTTTAAGACCCAAATGCAGTATTGGGCCAATAAAAACAAATTTCTCTGGTTAAAATGAAATGATTCAAGGTTTTTTTGTTTTCTGATAATTAGGGAAAGATCCGATTTCAGATTAATTTTTGTTCCAAGACAAGTGTAGTCATTGAATAGTATTTTCCTGTATTGAGAGAAAAGTCGTAGTTTATAAATAAAACAGTTAATATAATTTGGAGATTATTACATATAAAATTTTATAAAAAGGAGAAATCATATCTTGACGAATGCAAACTATGCATCCATCTCCATCAGTTTAAGTTAACCAATGCAGACTATGTATTAAATGTAAATTCAAATGATGCTGCAACTGAGATGAGATATTTTGCAAACAATAATTTTGAAACTGAAGTAAATTACGTGTTAAAATATGGACCAATCTATTTGTTCTATTTTTTTTTTCTTATTTGCGTCTATATAAAAATAGGAAAAGAGATAAACGATAACTGTCAGAGGCTCAAATTTCTATAAATAGAAGCGATCTTTTTACATTTCCAAAAGATAGTGCTAATGTACTTGGATTTAACAAATCAAACCTGGTAAGGGTGATTAGTTTTTGGTTTATAGATTTTAGTTTTTAGATTTTAAATTTGTTTTTTGAATCAAAAATCCAGAAAAAATAGTTTTTTGAATAAAATAACGTTAATTTCCTAAAACTAGTTTTTAAAGTTTATAAAAAAACTAAAAACGTGAATGGGAATCGCAACACAAAAACAATTTAAAACTTAAAAAAAAACTGTTTCTCTAAAAACATGATTGGTTAAAATTAGTTTTTGGTAGAAACAAAAACCAAAAACTACCCTAAAAACTATCAAGTTTGGTCTTTGCATATCGGAATGCATTTGTCTGTATAGTGGAATTCAAATGCGATATACATTAGTTACAACAGTTTATGAAATGCTTTAATTTTTGAGGTTGTGTTTGTAGAATTTTCATTGCATATGAATTGATTTTATATTATTATCTAAGGATGTATATTTTTGAATACTTGTTATTAAAGTAAAACTTGGAATATATATCTCGTGGCCCTTTTTTATCCAAAGGAGTCTAGTGTCAGAAATTGCATGTGACTCGTATGGATTAATATTCCCATTCGTTCCAATATATGAACCCATCTTATTTTCTTGTTCACATTTATTATTTTCCCCTATCTTTTGTACATAAATTCTTACCCGAATTAATGTTTATAGTTATAGACTTACAGTAAAAAGTATCGCAAAGAAAATAATTAAATCAATGGAAACTGAAATAACGACCAAAGGTAAAACTAGGGATTGAAGAAGATAGACTTAGCACTTAGCACGTGCTTTGAGTTTGCAGATTCTTCGACGTGCAAAGAGGAAGGGAAGTTTGTTGACCGTTGACCGGTAAACGGGCTAAGTCGGTCCCCTTGCGAGACTCTCGAAACATCACTTTCACACATCTATACAGACACGTGTCAGTGGTCACACACACCTGTTAGCCGCACGTGCCCTCAACGTCGACGCATAATAAACCACAACGATCTCTTCTTCTCTTTGACCTATGCTTTGTTTCTTACTATCTTAGCTCTCTCTCAATTTTTTATCCGTACTGTTAAAAACTCGAGTGGATAATGGAGAAAAGAGAAATGCGAATATTAATGATCCATACCAAATCTTTGTGAAAGATTTTGTAAGATAATAATTGTTTATCTTTAAAGATGGTTAGAATCTGCATTATTCTTGTAATTTTTTTTGTCAACAATAGATTGATAAAGTCCGTTCTATAACCAAAACTAGACTTCTAAAATCTTTTTTTAAATTAACAATAATACAGCGAACTCATCCTAAAAACAACTGTAATTATTACTTATAGTTTTTATAACAAAGTAATTGAAGCAAACTCAACTATTCTACAAATTTGAAAGTTTGTGGGAATATGAAATTCTTTAATTTGAAGTATTAATATTTCTAACACTGTAATAATAACTTCACATGATCTAAACAAATATAGAACCTACAAACAGTGTTCAAAGTTTAAAATGGAAATCAAACTTATAACTTCTATAAATTTATGTCCAAAGACATAGACTCTTATCTATTCCCTAAAACATAGAATGTTATCTATCTACTCAGCCATCGTTAGACTAACATTTTAAGTAATTTAAACTAAAGTTCACCAAATGTTTACACACATGATTATCCCTTGACTACAAATCTTTTGGTTGTTATTCTCATTTACCTATGATACTATCGTGGAAATTTCCTTAAGAGTGTAAATATTACATAAAATACTATTGAAGTTAATTTAAGAATATTTTAGATTAATAGTAAAACAAGCTTCTTCTTTTTTCGAAAAAGTAAAACAAGCTTTTTAAACCTTTTAGTTTAGATTATCCCACATTGCTTTTAGTGCGAGATACATAACATACGATGTCTTATTTTCGATGGACATGTGATATTCTTAAGAGAATGTCTCAAATCCATTATAAATTTCAAAAAGTTGTAGTAGCCGTCGTGGTGCGGCTTCTGATTTCTATGTCAAATTATTATACTATTATTATGATTGTAACTATTGAATCTGTATTTGTGATTTTCTTTCTCGAGAACGCACAGACTATGGCGTTTCTTTAGTGGATTCCAAAGATCATTAACTCTTGAAGAGTTAATTTGATAATTTGATTATTATATCCAAATGTCACTCTATTGCACACTAGAACATTTCAATCATAGATAATATATATACAGAAAAAACATTTAACAAAGATAAATAAAAGGATGAAACAAACGAATATAGTAGTTTCAGGTCACAAGAATCTAAATTTAGCATTGTAATATTTGCTTGTTTTACAAAATTGGCAGTCTTTGATATAAAAAGTGAGAAAGATAATAGAGTTGTCTCTCTTCGACTGAACCTCTTTATGTTTTTTGTCTTATCAAATTTTGGAAGCTATCACAAATTCACCTTCTTGTAAATTCTGTTATATTGATATCAATGATTTGTTTGGTATATTTTCTTCATTACAAAATGCAGTTCAGTGTATAATTGTAATATAAATAGTACTTGATAAACATCAACTGTTTTTTTATTACAATATTTATACATGAAATATACACTCACATAAGTAATATAAGGAATAACAAACAAACAAGAAAAAGTAAAAGTGAGATTACACAGACTGACGTTGCATTGATTTTGGATTGATGGATAACACATTTTGGAATTACATGTTCATGTATTTATCTTTTTTTTGGGTCGATGTTCATGTATTTATCTACTCCTGGCGTGTAGTCTATTTTTGAGGTTATTTCCACTTTTTTTTTTTTTTTTTAGAATTTAGCAAACTTTAATTTGTTTGTCGCAGAATACGTCGTTAATGTAAAATTCTCCAATTTTCGAAGTTGGGCTCAAAGCCCAATTCTCTTGGTCTAGCTACCGTTATCGGTATTGTCACTCAAAAGGTTCAAAATATTTTTGACTTTTGATTTGGAAATTTAACCAAATTTTGTTTTTTTTTAAAATCAAATGTTCGATTACTCAACTGTGTTAACTTAGAATTGTTTATCATCATAGTTTTATTCTGGATGTTATTTTAAAGTTAAGTTTGAAGTTAGGATGTATGTATATTTTTGTCAGTTCAGAATGTTTTTGCATTCACATATGACTAATTCTGAATGAACAACAAAAGTGTTTGCAAAGAAAAAAAAAAAAAGGATAGAAAATGTATTTGAAATATCCATTTTTTGATTGAAGTTTCATATACATGATCTAATATGATATGATTTGGATCTTGAGCTATGAATAAATTTTTATCAGTAGTCTGTTGACAAAAGAAATAGAAATAAGTGCAAAAAATCAAATACCGGAACGAAGAGAGAAAGAAACATCAAAGTCAGACTAAAAATAAGAACACTAAAATAGCCAAACCAGATCACTACATCTCCATGTGAATTTCACTTCCTTTCCTTTTAATGTCTTCTTCACTAATTTGTTTCATTCTTAAATGTTACAAAAAATTCATCAAACAAAAAGAAATTTTATATTTTAGATAGATGTATACAAACTCACATTTATCGTATATAATTGATTTGTTGGTGGTAGCAGTAATGACTTGATCTGAGCAAGTAATTAACAGTTATAGGTGCAGAGAAACTGAGATTTGCTTTGATGCATTTAACTCTCTTCTTTACTCTACCCACTTTCTGACTTTTCCTTCTTTTTTGTTACAATTCTGTTTTTTATTTTAATTGGTTTTTTATATTATACCTAAACAGGAAAATCGCAATAATACTGATCCGATCTACTTTTAAAGTTTTCAAATCTTTTCTTCAAAAGTTATAAATCCTAATCTCACTCTGTTGATAAACCTAATTTCTATCTACACGAGGTCCCATTATATTCCTCAATTTTTTGTACATTTATAACACCCAAGAGCGTAGATCCATCGAACAAATCATTTGATAATATTTTTTTATATACTCAATTACTCATTGATGATTCCTTCAACAATGGAGCACTAGAGCAACTAAAAATTTGTTTCATGATTTCCCTTTTAAAATAACCAAAAAAAATTAACAAAAAAGAAAAGAAAGTAAGAATAAGAAATTATAAAGGCAAATCTATCTCACAAAGCATTTTTCTTGTTGGAAAATGTACTCAAATAATTTGGAAATGTAGTGTTATCCAGATTTCTAATTATAAGACTATCTGTCGCGTTGAGCTCTTTTCGGTCTACTAATTACATACTTATATTCCAATTAATAGATCAAACATATAGCGTTCGACTTCATCCTACTACATATAAATAGGAGATTTTAGAGATATATTAGCTTTGGATAATAGATCAAATTTAATCATGACCAAAAAAACTATTTATAGCAATATATATTCATCAAAAAATAAGAATTACTTATATCATGCTTAATATTTGTCAAAATATAAGAATTGCTAGATTTCCAAAAGAAATAAATGAATCCAAAACAATTGAAATAATAAATTAATTTAACAAGTGTTTTTCATCCATTTGTTAAAAAAAAAAAATTTATCATCTTTTTGATTTCAATTTTAGGCAGACATGTAGTTCATTATATTAGAATTTGAGGTTTAGAGTTTTAGTGATCGATTATATATTATCGATCTAAAGTACATATATATTTATATTTTTGATAATCGACTAAAGTATCTTTATTTATTTATTTTTGACAATGGAGCATAGCATATTACATCTTACCAAACATAAAATTTAAAACCTTAGAAATAGGTAAGAGTTTTTTTTTTAGATATGTTTTAAGCCAAAAAAAGGTTTGTTTACCTAGCTAGTTCCACTGTACCGTGCAATATTTTTTGTCAATCAGAACCATTAAAAACAAAAGTTTGGTCGTATAAGACCGTTGCTCTCTTCAATACTAGCTAGATATAATTTGGATTACGTAATTATAACAAAATCTCGGTGATTAGTTTAGGTATTTACCCTTAATACTATGATTAAGGTTAGATTTAGAAAAAATGTCACACTACATAGAAAAAGTTGTAAATATTTTAGGTGCAATCGAGTAGCCAACAAGGCCCCCGGGCAATACCGACTGCCACAACTCTCTGCATCCACTTCTCATTTTTCCTTTATTACAAAAACCGACAAAATAATTTAAATATTAAACCGATATTTCTAGAAATCGATTATAAATATAGAACCCTAACACTCTTTTCCGTTGCTGACTCAAATCTCCAAACACCAAACTCCAATAAAAATCACCAAATTCCCAAATTTTATTTTCTCAAAAGATCACACAAAAAGTCTGAAAATCTTGAGATCATCAACATCAATGGCTTCATCATCAAGCCTAACTCGATCAGGAAGTGTTCACTTAGACGAGAAATGGAAATTGTCAAAGAAAGACGGTGGCGCGTCGAGGATCACGCGCTCTTCATCATTGAATAGTAAGAAGACAACACAGAAACAAGGAAGATGTGCTTTTACGAGAAAGTGTGCAAGATTAGTTAAAGAACAAAGAGCTCGTTTCTATATCATGCGTCGATGCGTAATTATGCTTATTTGCTGGAGAGATAATTTCTCTGATTCTTAAAATTCAGACAAATCTTAAGTCTCTGTCTCTATCTTCATCTCTGAAACTGAAGTAGTAGATAGATATAACATGTACATAAAGACTTTAGACTTCTACTTTGTTTTGGTTTCTTTAGATCAGATTTGGTTTTGTTTGACCGGTGTAAGATCAGTTTTCAGTACTGTGTAAAAAATAAAACAATAGAAAAAAGAAAATTGTAAAATAATTTCGTTGATAATTTATAAAATAGTGAATTAGATTCGTCTTTCGACTTTTTGTGACGATATGTTTTTGTTTGTTTGCTTTTTTCTCTTTATTTTTTTTTGTATTTTGTATTTTTTTGTTCATTTAATGGTTTACTGTGACGAAGATGACGACGATGAATGTGGCTATTTTCTCTTTCTCCTCTCTAGAGTCTAAGAGAGAGAATAAGATTCCATTGGAACTGTTCCGATTAAGCTTTGTGTGGATCTTGTGTGCTTATTCTGACAAACTTATTAGTTTTTTCTTTCTTTTTTAGTATTATTATGATTTTTATTTTCTTTTATAAATAATTGTTAATATTTAAAGTTGCAGTCAAGCTCTATTGTTTATGCGGCTTGATATACTAATCTTTAGACTTGTTGAATTGTTTAATAAGGCATAGTGGACGAGACTAGGCCATAATTAGACTTGTTCTAATTACTTTAAGAAATTCGAATGTGTTTAATATGATTACGACTCCTTTTCCATCAGTAGTTTAGGTTGATAAAATTTGGTTTATAATTCTTATTTTTCAGTTTTAAATTTTGTCATATGGGACTATAATTCTTTTTTTTTTGGCAATCGAATTCTAATTATACAACTTTCAATATCAAATTTTAATAGAAGAATTGCTAAATAGAAAAAAATAACTGCAGAAATCGACATGTAACTATTTTTACGAAATTTCAAAAATTATATTTTTAGTTAACGTCTTGTGTAAAATACATATTATTCCTTCCGTTACACGATCTTTTAGATTTTTTTTATATAGTTTAAGAAATCATTAAATTTTATATTTTATCTAAATAAAACATGTTTTATCATAAATTCTAAAATAATCTAACTAATCACAAATCAATCTACATAATTCAAAGGATTAAAAACATTAAAAAATAATAAATTTTACATAAAAATTATAAAATATCAACTAATATGAAACCAAAAATTTTTAAAAACCATTAAGTAAAGTAAAATTTTTTATTGGAGTGCAATTTGATTATGATTGGTAATATTGGGGGTGAAATTCGTCCTCTATAAAGGAACAACGTTGATTGGATTACATTAAAGGTGGATTTTTGTCTAGCATGACACATGGATTATATCTATTTTTTGGCAAGGATTATATCTTGTTTAATTATTTTAATTTTTAATTATATACTATAATTTTATTAGTTAATAATAGTTCACATGGAAACTAACAGCTGGGTTTCTTACCATGGGCATCTCTGCATTGCAGACATATCATATGCTTCTGACTCATTTAACACTAATTTATACCATTTTTATACATTTTTAACCTATATACCTTATATTTTATTGTCCTATATATTTATTTTGCAAACAAACGAACAATAAAAACTGACTGCATTTGAACAAATTCATTAGTACCGAAGCTGTTTACTATTTCGTGTGTGATTAATTCTGACATTAACTACATATGTATATATGCTTTTAGTACCAAATCAGTTCACGATGTAAGTCTGTCTATTTACAATGTAGACTAACCAATTTAAGTTATTGACTTTATTATACATTTTGTATATCAAACATTATACAAAAACATTAATCCGACTGTTCCTATATTTTTTTAAATTCATCGAATATTTATATAACATACCTAAATTCTATACTTATATCATGCTGCAATTTCAGAAAGTGTTACTCTGTGTATGCAATATTATTCTTAACATGTATTATACACATGTAAATAAGTGTTTTTCTTCAAAAGATTCTTTTAGTTAGAAATCAGGGGGAAATATATTTAAATATATTTAAAAGAAAAGTGTATATACTATCAATCCCCACAAATCCAAAAAAGATATGGGTTTAATGATTATGAAATGTTTGATTGTTCATTAGCATGCTTAATTTGGATTATTATTATAGACGTATCCGGTGTTTCGGACAATTCTATTTGACTCTCTTCGTTATTTGTCACTTTTGTGGCCGTCTTGTTCATTTTATTATAATCTACAATTATTGATGATTATTAATTACTTTATTATTCTACTTTAGATCATTCTTGTATCAAAACCAATGAAATACTCCATATGTTTTATTTTAGTTATCATTCTATAAATTTGCACTCATATCAAAAGAATAGGTAAATCTTTTGTTATGATTTTATTTGACTACTAGTTATCCACATCATTTAATATTTTATTTATTTAATTAAGAAAAATTAAAATGACAACTAAAGTAAAATAAAAAATTTAGTATAGAATAACAAATAATATGGAATGGATGACGTATGTAAGTAATTGATGAAGACACAATATATATAGATCATGGATGTGTTCTCTTTAGGGCCATTGTGTGAATCCTTGTATACATACAGCTATATAGAAATTATGATAAGCACTATTGCATTTAGATATTACTAAGCATTTTGTGGCAAACTTAATTGGTGATATTTTTATCTTTTAGTAAGAAATAAGTGTAATTCATGCCAATGGTTGGTATATAATTCAGGAACAGAATTTGGAGTAAGGTAACATATATGTAATTTGCAGTGTTCTAATTTTTCTTTATTTTTAACAAAGTCTTTTACATATTTCATTTATTTTATTTTAACTGCTATACGCTACCGGTTTCTACGACATGTATATTTCTCTGATTATTAATTATATTCAGAAACTATATACTATATATATATATATTGTTTTTTGCCGACCTGACCGAGTCTTAATTAGTTTTATAAGATGAAATAAGTGTATTTAATAAAATGAAGTCACCAAAGGCGAATCTCAAGGTATAGAAAATGGGTAAACTCAATCCCAAATCATTCTTTGTAATAAATAAAAAGGTATCCATTAGGGTCCATGTTTGGTCAACAATCACATCCGTGACACGCAAGCCTGAATAACAATAGTAGAGACAAATTATTACAAACAATACATACATCCATAGCTTCATTCACAACCTTACACTGATAAATAACCATTTTGAAAAGATATTATTTGGAGCTTTAAAACGAATATTTTCTTTGTTTTCTGATAACTCAAATTTCAGATATTATTTTTAAGTTCTTATAAGGTTTCAAGATTTCTTAGTTTTGCACTTTCTGTTGTTTTTTTCAACCAAACATGATTTCATTAATTAATTAGCTACAGGAAAAAACTTCATGTCTACATGAGAGTAATTTCAAACAAGACTTCTAATTTTTTTAAGTAAAGAATTTACTCTTTTAGGTTCAAAAGGATGTAAAATTAGATTTAACAATGAGTTACCAAAAAAAAAGATTTAACAAAAAGTATTGTCTGTATTTTTCTAAATAAAGTTGAAACACTGGTCAGTCGTCTGGATCATTCATCATCGATGATGATTTCAAAACCATTTGTAGCAAACTCTATTTTTAATTTATGCTGAGAAGACATACATACTCTAGTTCACATGAAAATTTCACTTTTAAAATGCAACAATTATAGGCTTTTCCTTATTTTACACTTTCATACATGTATAAAATTTGGGTATATAATAATGGGTAAGAGATTTTTAATACTTAATATACAACAAAACATGGAAACAAAAAATTAGGCAAGTTATATATGCAGTTTAAATAGTTCAGATATCTATATATAACTGAAATATGATTCCAACCAATTTGGATAAGCATCAGTTTGAGGCTAAAGTCTCGAATAGTTCGGATACCTCTGAAATATTTTGATATATTTGGATAATTGCCTTAAAGATTTTTCGTTATAATTTTAAATATTATTGTCGTATTCAAATGTTAGAACTCTTTTATAATTGTACCTCCCGCTGTCGAATCTGGATACGTATAGCCACAGACAACAAAAATTTAACTACATTATCTTGCAAAATAAATAAGCTCGATCAAGTTCAATAAGTAACATAAGAATAAATATCGTGTGATGGTTATTGGTTTGGATAAACAAAATTTGATTTATAGTTCAAACTCTTTTGAACTTTAAATAATATTAAGCAGAGTTGTATAATTTTTTGAAGTCTACATAAATAAATATTCAATCACTTAAGGAAAACTACTTCTTAGCGCTATTATTTTTTATTTATTCATTTTTTTTTCAATAATTAACTATATGTTATAACCATCTATCTAGTTAAGACTTATTACAACTGACAATTCTGGAACGGTAAAATCAACACTGCGACAAATCAGGACCAATAGGAAAGATACAAAAGTATGTGACGTGTGTATGCATGAACATAGATGTGAGACAAATATAGAAGTAGGTAATGAAAGGATTTAAGAAACTGTATAATTCAAAGAACCTAAATCAGTTTTTCTTTTTCGGTAAAACATTGGAAAGCAATACTTATTTGTTTGGAGAAAGTTTGATGGGTCGTTGATAGCGTCACATGAACAAATATGGATACCCACCAGCATCTGATGGCATGACGTGGGTCTTCTTCATATCCTTTGTCTCTTTATGTTACCTCCTATTTTTTTCTACAAATAAAACTAGAATAAACCTCAATAATAAATAATTAGAAGAGACTTCTTCAGACTATTATATAAACATTTCGTAATGTTGAGAGACGCCTGTTGAATTTAAATTTCATTTGTACTTGTACTCATTAATTTTGTTTTTTGTCGGGGTACTCTTTAATTTAAGATGGATATTCAACTTCGAGATGATTTATTATCATAAAACAAATCAATAAGTTTAAAGAATATATCCCCTTATATTTAACGATAATTTAGATGGGCAAATTCCGAATTATAACTTAAATCTCTAAATATCAAACTCAATTAAAAATATGCGAGTATCTCAAATCAAACTTTTTTTTGTGTGGAAATATTTTAGAGGCGGATATTAATCATTTTATCAAGCAACAATCATCATATAAAATAATAAGCTTTCTTTTTTATAACTTAGATTTTTAAAACATTTATTTTTTTGGGAGATGCAGTCCACATATATATCTAAGTATTTATATGAGCCGAAAGCACGAACTCATATCTAAGTAAAAATGACCAAAAAATGTAATTTTATTTCGTAAAATAGGAGAATCGAACCTGCAAACATTTTAACGTTCCAGATATGTTCTCTATTACTCCACCACAAGTTTCTAATCTACAACAATAAGTTGTAGTAAGTATTTATGTAAATATTCTAATTTGTTTATACATCAAAAACATATATATATATATATATATTTCAGGAAAAGTACTCCAAATTGATATTTTCAGATTTTAATCATAAAATATTGCAAGTGTGCATGATAATGTTGATGTAGTATTTTAAGGATCAAATCTATGGCGACCAAGATTATTGATATGTTTTTTTTTGTCGTATTTTTAGATGGAGATTAAAATCATTGATATGTCCGATTTTCGTACCTTTAACATTGCTTTGACTTTTTCTTCTTTTTGTATAAATTTGAGTCATATCTCGTTGATAAAACAAATTTGAATGCAAAAATGGAAAACGATGATACATAATCAATTGAAATATTATTTTAGATAGAAGTTGTTCCATTGCTGTATAAACTCAGATTTAAATCGAAGATAAAAGATGGAATCATCATTTGAGTTGACGTTATATATTCTGATAACCAGTTCAAATATTTTTCGACAATTTAATGAAGATATATCATCATGGCATGTAGAAACAAGACAAATCATAATGGGGGAAGAAATGGGGTGATCGGTCATGAAGCATTGAATCTCAAAACTACACGCAAGTTACAAATGTTTTATTACAAAAAAATAATATCAGAAATGCAAATGCATAAATTGACTCTTAACAAAGGAAGTCAATTCAGTGACAAAAAAAAAGAAAAACAAAGGAAGTCAATTTGGTCTAGATATTGATATCACCTAAGCTCTTTTCTTCATCCGAGTTTGATTTCAAATATTTATGTGTGTGTCACATAATATTATTAGAGTATAAGGGTTACAGATATTATCGATCATAGAAAAAAAACCTCCGAATTGTTAGTTTGTATAACTCCCTTTAAGCTAATATTTGGGTCGAGAGTTTTAAAGCTTAAGCTTTATATAATGATCTTTTAAAGAAAAAGGAAAAAAAAGCTTTATATAATGATCTTTAAAACAAGAGAATTTGATGGTGTGAGAAACTTGGAGATAGGTTCTTTAATGAAGATACCTGCGTTCACTAAAACGCTCACGTCCAACTTGTCTCAAGCAAATCAAGGGCCTAGCCCAATCATTCGTTTCACATTAATAACCCCAAACTCGTTTCACACTAATAAGCCCAATCACTCGTTTCACAAAAGCCCAATTCACTAAGACCTCATTTGAGTTGGGATCAGGCAGTGTGATCCGAAGCAAAGGTCGATTGGTTGATGCGAGTCGAATTTCTGTTACGATAAATTGATGAGACTATAGCTAACCTGAAGGTTGAAAATTCGATTTAGTTATGTTGCTTCTTTAATGTGGCTTTGCCTCTTTGCAGACGACATTTATATATGTCAAATCTTGTTACAAAGTTGCAAAAAATGACAAATAGGATGGTTAGTTATTCGATTCGGTATTTCGGTTTACTATATATTTTTTTTTGTTCTGGTGTTTTAAGTCTAGATATATACATACCAAAAACAAATTTCCACTTGCTACATAGAATTTAAATCCTTTTGTTTTCTATCCATTTCAATGTATTAATTTGCTAAGAATAATCATAAATGGAGATAAATGACAAGTAGTCCATTCATATCTCAATCATAGTCTTAAACTACTTTGGATACTAGTAAAAAAAATAGCTGTTTCCTTCCAATAGTTGTGTGACACTTTGCTTCGTTTTGGTTCTAGAAATTTTATGTTGATCCAGACCGGTAAATCCTAGTTAACCAGACATTATACGACTTATCTAAACAATTTTTAAATGTTTTAATTTCAATAAAAAATAATATGAAGATTTTCTATAATACAAACTTACAAAATTCCTCACGACAAAACAACAAAGTCTACGAAAATATAAAGCTAACCTCAGAAATATTATATAAATCTATATGTATAAAACCAGAGACGACTTTAACAAATAAAAAGTCACAAATCAATCTCTTAATCCAAGCCGTTGACTAGCTAGATCACATCTAACGTCAGCACCAAATCCAACCCTTGATTTGGCTAAATCAAATTCCATCCACACGTTTTGTTGATGATGGTGACCGATAACAAATGCTTCTATTCCCAAAAGATCGGAGTTTCCAAACGTAAAACAATACACTTGATCCTTATTTCCATTTGACCCGGATTCGTTTACCCGGTACAACAATTTTTGACCCGATACACTCATTTCCGCGCCACGGAATAACAAACTAACCACTGGTAAACGGGCAAAATTGGGCCGGGTTGATGACCCAACTTTGTAACAAAGGTCCATGGTTCCTTGGAATACAAAATTTGGGTCGTCTACTAGTCTGAGAACCGATTTGGTTTGTGCAATAAACTCGGTTCTTAATGCTGTGTAAACCGGACCCATTAGGAATGTAAATTGTGTACCTGAATCCACCATTGTCTGACCAGCTCCGGTATGGTCCGGTACGAAAACTGATTTTGGTAATGAAAGTATCTTTGACCCGACCCGAATTCCTTCTAATTGGACCGTATAAGCGACCCGGTCGAAATACGGTAATGGAGTGGTTTGGAGTACCAAAGGTGTGTATTGAATTGGACCAAGCCAAGAGAAGGTTTCGTCACCGAGAAGCAAAATACCGGAGGAATCTGAACCGGAAATGCAATACGAGAATTTGGAGAAACCCAACTGGTTAACGAACGATAAAGAGCCCCGGTTCATCCCCATCAAACCGGTAGATTTCGCGTCTTCTTCAGAATTGGAGCTTAAACCTGAGTCCATACACCCGAATAAAGTTCCGGGTCGGGTTACAGACCCGATAACGAAAGTGTCATGGGCTAAGCTGCCTTCTATTGAGGTAGCGTCTGCGTAGGAGATGGACACGTGGCAGAAGTGGGTCTTCGGGTCACATGAAGCGGGTATGGGTAAATCCCGGGTTCGGGTCCTGCAAATAGGCGAGGAGCAAGGTACAGGAGAGTACGTAGAAGACGAAACCGGGTCGAATACGGATCCTAAGTTTGGAGATTTCTTGCAGTGAAGCCATGAAAGCTCGCTTCCAGTGTCGAGAACCATCGAGATTTTTTGTGGTGGAGAGCCAACAGCAAGAGTAACGGTGAGAGTAACATTATGTCTGAATGGAAGTTTGTCTGATGAAGATCTCTGCGTTTTTAGAGAAAATATCAGTGTTTGATTTGACGAAGAAGCTCTACAGAACGTAAGAGATGAAACGAGAAGTAAAACTGAAATTCGAGAAAATAAATTTGAAAGAGACGACGATGATGATGATGACGAAGCCATCATTCTTAAGTCTTAACTCTTTGTTACATACTTGACGTCTTTAAATATTGTCTCTTTTTTGACTCCATTTCTTAATTATAAAATTCCCGGTTTGTTCCGGTTTACTCGAATTTTGTCAAGGCAAAACTCAAAATTGAATATTAGGTGAAAAAAATCCTCGAGGGTTACTTCAAAGCAATAATTCTAGTAGGTAGTCAAATCAATAACCAAAGTAGATTGATTATATACTATTCAACAAAATCATAGTCGTGTCTCGACCCACCAGAAATCATTTCATGAAAGATGATTAGGGTTTATGTGTTGTCGATTTTTATTTGAATGTATATTAGGTTATGGAGAGAGCCCAAGTCTCATCTCGAGATAAAACTTATAAAAAGACAAGTGAGTGGAAGAGTAGGTCTTTTTGGCCGTGTCTTTGTGGTTTCTGTTTGGTCTTTGTTAGTTCACATCAACTTTGTTTCTTCTACTTTCTTCGTGTTCCCACTTTCTACGGAATTTTTTAAAAATTCTAATTATTCTTTCTTGTTTTAGGCATATTTCTTTTTAATTTTTTGAACGAAAGATATGGTGTAAAGTTCTATTTTATTAAATTCAATGAATTGTTCTTTTTGTTTAGTGATGGATTCTGTTAATCTTTTAAGGCAAAGTTGGTATATTTACAGTAAGTGTGATTATATTTACAGTAAGTACAATAAAGATTTGGTGATTTGACAAAAAAGCATCTCCCTTATATAACTCACTACCGACATAGTAACTTTCACATTTTTTACAAATTTCTTTTGTCTTTACAACACTATAACTTATTTTTCTAGATTACACCGAAAATATCTATAGATTTAAAAGAAATGAATACAACACTATGACCTTTATGATTTGTAGTTTTATTTTTGGGTTATAATTATAAAACTTACATATTTCTAATATGTTATCTTTGAAAGTGACCTTTAGTCCAGTGGCCAGCGGTAAATCTACTAAATGACAGACATACTTATACATTTAGGGATCGAGTCTCATCGTCTATATTATATAAAATTCGGTTATTGGGCTGGTATTGATAAAAAAAATCTATTATCCTATCATGTACCATCTTATCTTGTAGCTAAAGCAACTAATCACCTAACCTACATGTAACTGGTTCATCCGTAAAAGATCCTGAGTTACCGAATCATTTATATAAAAATGTCCCCAAAAAGTCTAAGAAGGTCGTAAGCTCACGGAAACATGTCAAACAAAGTCGTGCTTGCCATCTTTGTAGTCTATTTAAGGTAAAACGAAAAGCGAATTAGATATTGTAATTTTGCAGAGATTGTCAAAGTTGGCGAAAGGTGGTGATGAAATCGACAAAAGATTTGTCAAAAAATGTGCTGGATGCAACCCATTCCTTAAGTCTTTCTCCATTTTCACCAACTCTCTCCTGTTTGTGTTACAAAACAACTCCTTTATATTTTTCTGTCAACTTTACATATTTTTGTTTTCGATAATGAGGCTCACCAAATAATCAAAAAGTTGTATATTTATCAAACCAAGTAACATATTTTGGTGACATTGTAGTGGTCAAAACAACACTTTATCACAACAAACAGTTGTAAATAAGAATTAATTCGCTTTTTATCTTGATCCAAGACATTATAAGTGCATTGGTGGTCGATGCAATATTGTACAACTAAAATACATATATAATATATAACTGATTCATTCTATAATTGAGCTAGTGGTTAATCCTATATTAGTTAAAATTATTTTTTTATATCAATTTTATGTAGTAATATATTTAGACATGAAATGTTATTCTTTTTGGCATTTGTTGTAGTAAAGCTGAGCTATTTTGTTCTTGTGTTCTTGTCTTATTGTTATCTCTGTTCGACAAATGTATGATTTTAATGAAAGCTAATTTTTAGAATAAAAAAATCAAACGCAAAATAAGTACTATTATCGAAGTTTGTGGGAACACCAATATACACCAAGGAAACACAAAAACAAAAAATTATAGAAGTAAAGTCAATTTAGAATAAATGCGTTATATGTATTCTAATGTTAATTTCTGTGGTATGGCTAAGAGTAAGACCATTGAACATGGGGGACCTTACTTTTCCTGTTTTGTAGTATAATTGTCTTATAAGATTGAAGTGAATAGTCCAACATTTGAATATTAGTGTGAAAGGGATTGATGCAGATCAATATAGTTACGAGTCTATGTGAACTATATTGTCCCATTTGCTTCATTAGTCCAGCAAATTATAAATCTAATAACTAGTTTCCAACTTGTTCGTCGTGCAATGTTAATACATTTTTTTATATCCTGTGTGGTTTGGATCCAGGTAGTGTATTTCAAGTTCAACTACACCTGAAAGCCAACGGAATCTAGATAAAAACTTTTGAAATATTGCATATAGTATGATTTTTTTAATGGCGATCGAACTTATCAATTGTCATTTCTCTAATATCACTAGACCATATTAATAGTGGCGTGCTATGTTAATATTGATATCAAGCTGAAATAGCCGTCGGGTTTCGTCGGTCATATCCGACGGGAACCGACCAGATTTTTTTTTTAAATTCAAAATTTCATAATTATTAGGTTATTAAATTGATGTTTTATATTATAACATTCATTTGGAAATCTCATTGCAATCGAAACATTATTTCAAACATCTTAGTATCTTACCCGGGAATTTTAGAAACAAAAGTTACATTCTTACCATTGAACTATAACATTGAGAACAAACTACTCTGAATCACTCCCATAGTCATCGGGTTCCAAAACAGAACTATCTTCAGACTCTTCACCAAACTCTGGGACTTCGTAGTCAGAATCATCATGTACCGTCCCGAAAGCCTGAGACGTCATATCGACACACCGGTCAACCCCAAGTGAAATGTCTAGTGCGCCTAATGTCCCAGGCGAAGTCTGTTGCATTGCATCGTGGTCTGAATCTCCGTATAGTCTTCCTCTGGAGGTGGTTGATGTGACAGTGATCCACCCATAATGTACCACTCTCCCATAGTTGGTTCAATTCATAAATTAGTGGCTGTAGAAATACATCAAGCGATCTCTTTGGATGATCTGGGCCCGGCAAAAAGATTGTTAAAAATAAAACTTCGACTTCATACAGAGCGCTGGTGGCAAATTATAGGGTGTAACAATCACCAGCCAAACTGAGTACGGTCTCCCCTGTTTCCCAAACGGATTAAACCCATCGGTTGAGAGTTCCAGGTTTACATTCCTTGGTTCATGGGCGAATTCAGGATATACTGATTGGAAATGTTTCCATGCCTTTGCGTCTGAAGAGTGCGTTATCTCACCTTCTGAGTTGTGTTCTGCATGCCATCTCATTTGGCCCGTTGTACGCTCTGATTGATATAACCATTTTAGCCTGTCTACTAATGGTAAATACCACATCCTCTTATATGGTACCCAAGTCCTGCCACTAGTATCCTGGAATCGAGGTTTACGACAAAAATGACAACGGATCTCATCTGAATCCTGTCTCCAGAAAATCATGCAATTATCAACACAAACATTTATCATCTGATACAGTAATCCAAACCCCGAGACCAATTTCTAGATTTCATTGTACCATGTCGCGTATGAGTTATCAGGCGGAAGACATTTCCTAAAATGACTAGTTAATGCGTCGACACAGCTCTCTGGTAAATTATAATATGTTTTGATATTCATCAATTTAGCAGCGGTCGACAAAGGCGACACTTCATCACTACAACCACTATATAACGGCTTTTTCGCTGCATCTAGCATACTAAAGAAGTTTCACGCTTCGAGATTTGGTTCTTCACCTCTATTCCTAGACTCAGTAAATTCTGGAACTTCCTCTCTAAATGCATCATTGACCATCTGAACAATACCGTCATCGTTCTCTACCGGGACTGTTGATTCCACACCTAAACCACCTAATCCAGTAGTGCCAAGATTGACATCTAGTTGGTCATTTACCAGATTACATAATTCTTCAACTGTATCAGTATTACCAGCTCCACTATAACTACCAAAGTTAACATTCGAATCATCTTCTCTATGGAAATACCAAATTTTGTAACTAGGAAAAAAACCTCTCCGGTACAGATGATTGCAGACATTTTTAACGGGAATGTATTTAAAATTCTCGCATTTTATACACAGACAATACATCTTACTGGTTTGGAGCATGAGACTCTGATACACGGCAAACTCCATAAAACTTCTCAACCCGGCCTCATACTCCACGGTTAAGTTCCTCGTTGCTTCACCGATGCGTGGTCCGTCCATCCAAGTTTGGAAATTGGAGTTTGACATTGTATGTTTAGAGAGAGATAAGGAAGAGTGAGAATATGAGAGAAATGAATTCCTTGTGTTTTCTATAGAGGCACTAATCCGACGGAATCCTACGGACTCCGAGAGCAACTAATTTGTCGGTTATAACAGTGAAATGTCTCATGCAAAACATGGTGTAACCACTTCCATTGGACTCCGTCAGTTTTCGTCGGTTTTAAAATTACTTTTTTTAATTCCATAATTCCGGTCGGTTTTCGTCGGGTCTAAAACCGACGAAAACCGACCGGAATAACAAATTTATATTTTTTTTAAAAAAATTGTAATTTCGGTCGGTTTTCGTCGGTTTTAGACCCGATGAAAACCAATCGGTTTAATCAAAATATAAAAAAAGAATAAAATTGTCACTTCGGTCGGTTTTTGTCGGGTTTAAGACCTGACAAAAACCGACCGGATTAATATTTTAATTTTTTTTTAATTTTGATTTAACCGGTCGGTTTTTCTCGGTTTTTAGACCCGGCGAGAAATATAAATTAAGGATTTTTTAAAAAAAATTTTGGTTAATCCGGTCGGTTCTCGTCGGGGTCAAAACCGATGAAAACCGACCGGGTATATAATTTTTTTTTTTTTTTATTAATATGGTCGGTTTTCGTCGGTTTTGGACCCGACGACAACCGACCGGATATATAATTTAATGGTTTTTATTTATTCCTGATTACTCTGGTCAGTTTTAGTCGGTTTTGAACCCGAAGATAATTGACCGGAATAAGCTTTTGAATTAAAAAAAATTATATTATAAAACCAACAAAAACCAACAGGATCGGTTATATTTCGTCGGTTTTCCATCGATTTATTTCCCGACAGAAAATCTATAAAATATTTTCCGTAGATTTTAGCCTTGTTTTGTTGAAGTGTTTTCTGTCAACAATTTTATCAAAATTCAATATAACTTTTACTTCATAGTTCAAACTTCCCAGACTATAACATATCTGAGTGTGATTCGGTGAAATTGAACTCATGTGAAAAATCTACAATTATAGATATTTAAACATAACTAATTATTGTTTTAAATTTGAAAGAAGGAAGAGTATATATTCTTTTCTTTTTTTATGTATATAAAATAGTATAAACATTCTATTTTTTTGTATTTTGTTGATAATACTATTTATATGACGGTAATAGGCCTTGCATATGGGTGTTAAAGAAACTATATTATAGTACTATTGGGCTTAGAGTGATGTATTGTATAAAAAGCTATATTACAGAAGGCCTCTCTCTAGGGAGGGGCTCCATTAAAACCCAGTAAACAAACTCTGATTTTCATTTTTATATTATCTAATTTTATTTAAAATATTAGAGGAAGTGAAGAAAGCGTTTTCTGAGAGAAAAAGAAACATTTTATTTTTTGGGTATACTTTACAGGTTGAGTACATAAGTTGTTGCTTTGTTAGGAGATTTTAGAGAAGTATTCATTCAGTTCATTCATGATTATAATTTGTGTTTTTTTGTTGGTCAGGTAATTGTGTTCAAATGTTGACTTTTAAGGCCAAGCGTTAAGCATGCGGGTGTTAAATGTTTATATACGAAGATCTAGAAAAACAAAGAAAAAATGCAAAATCAGTTTTCAATATTGTGCAAGAGTGCATTGACATAGGAAACACAGAAGAGCAAAAACAAATAAAATAATGAAAAATAATAGCTAAACTACAAAAGCTGTCTCCAATAATCAACAGCATCAACAGATGCATGAGTTTTGTACAAGAACTCTATTATTGCTCACATTTTCCTGTACCTATTGACTCAACTTAAAACCTCTAGGTATCATCTGGTTGTTTGTGTCTGCAGTTCGAAGATTCTAGCTTCATAATTTACAAAAATAATTTCTCATTAGCTGTTCAAAATCAACCATAAACGTTAGGTTTGAGAATCCTAGATTGGAATATCAGAGCCATTTTCAATCCATAATTCTAGACTCGATTATAACTCTTTTTCATCTGCATTGGATTGAATAATCCATAATTTAAATTCTCTAACACACCGTTATAGTTATAGGACTATGAAATCTAATTGCTGTAAATAAAACTACATATCTAAACATTTAATTATTTGACCAAACGTGATAAGAAATATCTTGTTCAAATATGAGCAAATTACGCGTTCAGGTCAAGGTATTACTTTTTTTCCCGAATTATTGCTCACATTTGAAGGAAATGTTACTCGACCTGAATCTGAGGGGTTTTTTCAAAAATTATATCCGAACATGTATTCAGAATTATCCAAAATACAACCATATTACATCATCTAGGTTCGGACAGTCCTAGTAACAACAAAACTCCAGATGTTCGAGAATCGAATTCAACTACATTACCACTAGGTACATCTCACTGCATCACACAAACTTTTGTATCAATTTACTTGCATAGATTCAAATTTCTGGAAAGAATATTATCATTACATTGTGAAAAAAAAACAAAAATATGAAAAACGAACAAACAAAAAATTTAAACAGAAGACTGTTGTTCTTTGGTGTTTTTGTAAACCCGAGACGAGGGAAACGATGATTCTAGTAATCAGGCTAACCAATTTCGTCTTCTTGAAGAAGACGACGCCGTATTAAACAGAGTAAACGACGACCTACGTGTAACTCTTGGTCTTGACCCGGACCCGGATCCAGATGATGTAGCTATGGATCCAGGTGACCCACTAAAACATCCGAATAGCCTCATGATCCGACCCGCAAATCCACCACCACTTTCTCTGCTACGTCTATCTCTTCCTCCTCTTCTCGAACTCCAAGCTACTCTTCTCGGAAGTCTCTCATCGCCGATTCTTCCTTCGTCAACCTCCGTGTAAACCACCGGCATCATTCTATCTCCCCCTCTCCAACCTCCGGGGATTCTACCTACAGCGAATCCACCACCTGGTAATCTCCAAATCGTTAATCCCGCCGCGGAGTCTTCTTCTTCCTCTGCACCGGCGGTAATAGTAGCCGGAGCACCGTTTGCATCGGTGAGATCCTCCGGTGGTAGCTCGTGACGGCAAACTGGACAAGAGTTCCTAATCGCAAGCCAAGGAAGAATACAATCGGGATGATAGATATGATTACATGGCATCTCACGAGCCGATGAATTCAAAATGAAATTCTCTTTACAAACAGCACAGTGAGATTGAGAATCGGATTGAAGATGAGTCGGATCGATTTCAATCACAGGTAAAGCTTCAATCGCCGATTTAGAAGCCGGTGGATGTTCACAAGAACGATTCCGATTGGTATTAAGTTCGATCTGAGAGATCTGATCTAATAACCGATCAAATCCAGAACCTAACAAAAACTCGGTCATACTAGGAGGTAAAGGCCTAAGACCTGAATCAGTACCATCATCATAATACATCTGAAAAGCAGATCGATCTAAACCTTCAGAAACATCAGAAGGAGCACCAGATCCACGAAGTACAATCACCGGATTAGGAGATCGATTACTCCGTGTACGAGTAATAGCAGCAGGTGTGGGAGTATTCTCATGAATAGAAGAGGAAGAAGAAGGAGGGAAGCGAGTAGGGCTACGGTGTTGGCTTGTGATACGGTGGAAAGAATCGGAAGGAGTGAAATCGATAGGCTCTTGGATATGTTCGAGGAAACCACCGTCGCAATCAGGGCAAGAGATTGAATCGGAAACCCAAACGAAGCGGCTACAACTATAGCACCAGTAGGATCCAGAAGCCATGGGAATAGGGATGATAATGAAATGGAAATCAAAATCAAATCAAATCTTCAGGAAGAAAACAACATCAGGGTGGGTATGGGGATTTGATTGACTAAAAAAACTGAAATGTCGAGAGGAGGAGGATGAAGAAAGGAGAAGAAGAAGGAGAGAAAGAGAGAGAAAGAAGAGAGAGGCGGTCGTGGGATTGTGTAAAGAAGAAGATTACAGAATTGGCGTGTACCCCAACCGTCCACTTCCTAAGCTGGCACCTTCTCTTTTTCTTTTTTTTACTGACTTGTTTGGTTTTTAAACCGTTTCATTTCTTTTTCTTATTACCAAACTGTTACCCAAATAATACTAGTATATAAACTGTTTTTCTTGATTTTTTATATATACCTTTAATAATAAAAAGATAATAATTTCTTAGATTTTTTTTTTCCCGTAAAACATTCATCTTATTAAAATCACAAAACATTACAATGTTTCTCAATATCGACCAAATGTTTAAGCCAAGAAGGCAAAACACAATCAATAATAGGATAGTAAACTTGATTACAAATAGCTTTTTTAGCTAATAAATCTACATTAATTAGATTCTATGTTAATAATTTTAATAGCTTTTTTTTAGTAAACTTGTATTTCTTAGATTCTATGTTAATAATTTTGATTGAAAAGTAAAATTTTCTTTAAAATTTACATTAATGTTCTACGATAACACATTTTGTATAACAACTTTTTAGATCTATAACAAAATGACACTCTTTATAAAAGGGAGAAAAAAAATTTAGTAAATTTTTATTTTAACATCATCATAACCATAAAAGTAACTCTGATATAATATAATACTTATAGACGATTACATCCATACAACTTGAAACATAAAAAATATGATAAAAATCAACCAAATAAGTAAAGGATTTAGCTAAATGGTCGCCTTTCTTATTATATGATTGGCTAATCTAGAAAAATTCGACTAATGTAGAATGATTATGCCATTTAGGACCGGTCCAAATTTGTACACCTAAAACAAAAAAAAATTGTTTTATAAAATAAAATTAGACTTTGAAAGATTCGAACCGATTTCATCAAGCCAAAGCAGGGATATGCTATTACTATCCCACAGCAAAACTTTAAACATGATGCCCCTACTGCTTTAAACATAGTACATAAAGCTCATGCTTTATATGCTTTAACTCAAAAATATTACTGAATTTCCAATAATCTATCTCTCATATCTAGTTAAACATGGCATAGTATGTGTGTTGTCCTTCAAGAAGCTTGACCTTACCTTTATAAACTATTGACCTATAACTACGTACCCAACATTGCTGCATAGATGTGAGAAGAGCTTGTAACTCTGCTTCCAGTACAAACAAACAAGATCGACCAACACACCTACATGCTTCCTTAAAAATTCCAAACTGATCACGAATAACCCAAACCTCAACAGATGAAGAATCCACACCTACATACCAACAATTATAATTACACTTTAAGTAATTCCGGTTTAGACGAGTCCACTGAGGTAGAATCGAAACAAATCTATGCCTTGATTGGTAAGACATAGAACTCTAGCATTAAGGAGTATAAACATTAAGCCTTTTATTATGTTCTACTAATCAAGAGCTAAATTGATATGATATGTGATTGAAATAGCGGTGGATACTTAGATTTCAAATTACAAAATTAGACATTTTAATTTATTTTTAATATTTTATCTATAGAATATTAATTTAATTAATAAGAGTAAAATTATCTTTTATTGATGTTTAGTACTCTATGATTAAGAAAAAATCTATTTAAAAGCATTAAAGTATAAAAAATTTAGAGATCATTAAAAAGGAGTATTATCCTCCATAATCTACCTTACCTATCAAGGCCACAGCGTAAATAACTTCATGTAAAACCAAAAGAGTTATTTTCATTTTTCTAATAAAAGTCCATTCTTTAGTTAAGAATAAAAAAAGCCCATAAGGAGCCTACTAAATATTTTTGTTCTGCGACACTATTTTAATTCTTCAATAGTGAATCCCAGAATTGTTTAATTTCAGTTCTTGGCATTCCGATTTCAGAGATATTTTGCAGGTAAGGTATGTTTGCTCTTCGGTTTCTATATCTTTCATTGGCAATCATAATTTCTCTTAATTTCTAGCTGTAATCTGGAAAATTATTCTACTCGAGGAAATGAAACTATCTTACTATTTGATTATCTGTGTGATGAATCCCGGATCTCGTTAAGTCAGATTCCGTAATTACATATTATTTTCTGGAGATATTTTCTCTGTGTTTGATTAGTAACTACATACTTCGTTTGTCACAATTTACAATTACATAGATTGTGTTTCTCTTTCTTTCTGAATCTATCATGGAAACAAATTTACTGTTTCTTCTACTTTCCAAGAATTGCTTAGTGTTTATCATATTCTATCCAGTGGCTCATCATATANTATCATATTCTATCCAGTGGCTCATCATATACGCTTCAGCTCCTTTATATTGATTCATGGATCACAAACTCTTGGGAGATATTTTAATTATTGACAAATTTAAGATTATTAAGCACACTCTCAGGCTTAAGTTGTGTGTTTGCTTGAAAAAACCAGTTTCTTGTCAATTTTCTGATTTAATTGCTCATCATAGCTATGATCCTTGGATTACTGTTCTATTTTTTAGTTTGCATACCAAACTTGTGGTTCATTATTGCAATTCTTTAGCTTAAACTGTTTGTTCTGTGCTAGAGAATGCAGTACAATACATGACAACTGATCTAAATTAGCTTTGTTTGGTTTCTTGGTCTTTGTTGAAGATAACAAAATGGGAGGAGCCAAA